>JARYGA010039100.1:0-17976 GCA_030545235.1 Helianthus tuberosus | reverse complement strand
TTAAGGGGTGTTTGACTTTTGGGGGTCTGTATGGAAGGGAGAGACATTAAGTGGCTGTACAAAGGAAAGTGATGTCGGCAAAAGTAAGGTTCACGAATTATGATTTTATTAAATTATGATTTTCTGTTGGACCTCAAGTGAATCCAAGTGGGCCACAAGATCATTAAATTGCCTCATATGATTTTCTGCTTTGGGCCTTATTTGGAAGCATAAAATTAAAAAAAAAAACATTAATTATTTTTTTTTATTTGGACCTTCAAGTGTTGGGCCTGCAAATCTGCCAGGTTAATCGTGGGTTGTTTGTTGAACCTATTTGATTGGCAAATTAGTTATTGGGTTGTGAATGTGTGATGGCAACTTTTATATGGGCCAAGATTCAAAGGTAGTTGCATGCACATGGGGTCGGGTGTTCGCAAAATTTATTTCAACCGTGCTTCTACATGTCAACGTCAAAATTCGTACGGGTTTTGTGAGCGCGCGGGATGATACGGAATGATGAAAACAGATGATGATACTTTTTGAAAAATGTGGGATAGTCACGGTTACCGACGCAAACGTCAAATTTGGTGACTTGACTACTATGGGCCAAAAACAAAATGGTATATTCATTTCCGGTCGTCAATGTTTATGATTGTTATCGGTTATTCGTAAATGTTCGAAAGCATTTTGTTTATTGTCATATTCTCGCATTTGAAAACGAACGTATGAACCTGGAATGTCAATACCGGTCCTAACGAGTTCACAAAGTCTTTGGAGGGATACAAGTCGGATCCTACGGGGTGCTAGGAGAAATTTCTTTATCAACTAGAATATGCAACGAAGAAATCTTTTTGTTTATTGTCATATTCTCGCATTTGGTAACGAATGAATGAACCTATAATGTCAATACCGGTCCTAACGAGTTCACAAAGTCTTTGGAGGGATACAAGTCGGATCCTACGGGGTACTAGGGGACGTTCTTATTCAACTAGAATATGCAAAGAAGAAAGTCGTTTTCGTGATTTTTCGGAACCGAGAACATTCAATGAAGATTGACGACAGTTCCGCTAAGTGAAAGGAATTGGTGAACATTTGAAAGTTGACGACAGTTCCTTTGAAGTTGAGGGAATCTGTTAAGGTTTAGAGATCTTACCAAAGAAATGGGGGAATAAAACGTATGATGAATTTCTTCGGTAAATTTCTAAGCGCAATCACAGGTGGTAGAGTTTGTGATTTTCTGGTAATACTAATGGTTCGTCGGGGAATGTTTTGCACAGATACATATTTGAGGATTTTAAGTAATTCTCCAGCCAGCGTGAAGGGTTTTGCACGGAAAAATACAGGTTTCAAAAGTCTACAGTAGTAAGAAAAGCGCTGTTCACTGAAGACCTGGGGAATCTTTATGAAAGCTGATAGTTCAAGACTGAAGACCTGCAGGATTCGGTTTTGGGTTTGATGTTTCTTTGGGATTTTACAGGGAGCTGGGGGTAACTCAATTCGTTGAGTTTGCAAACGATGTACTTGGTCTAGCTGACTTCCTGAGTACCGATGCTGAAGATCCGTAGTGCATTACGTGGTCAACTTCACAAAGGCGAGACAATGAGATCTGGATGTAGTTCAACTAAGCATGCTGGTTGAGCTTGCAAGGGATACACTTGGTCTAGCTGACTTTCCTGAGTGTTGATGCTGAAGATTAAAGTGCATTACTTGGTCGATTCCACAAAGACGGTTTACAGAAGACAGTTCACCAGAAACCTCTACCAATGTAGTATGCTTGAAGATCAAGACTTGATGCAGTTTTTAAAGAATGGAACCCTTATCAAATGCCGGTTGGAGTATTGGAAGATCAGCGGAAGATCGGTCAATTAAGCCTTTTGAGGAAATTGCACAACACTCAACACGGATATGCATACTTTGAGGGGGAACTATTTTACAACGAGCATCTAGATACTACTTACCTGGATCATCGGTCAAGGGGGAATTTGTTAACACAGAGAAGATGAATACTTGACTGAAGATCGATTGCAGTTGCATTTTCGGCATTCGACAGCAACGGACAAGGGGGAATTTGTTGATGCAGATTTTGTGTCCGATGCTTGTCGAATAGATTAGTTATTATTTTACGCTGAATTTGTAATAGTTAGTGAAACGGTCAAACGAACGTGTATTGACCCGCTCGTTTGAAGTGGTCAAACGAGAGTGTTATTTGTTTGACCATGTGTGTTTGCTAGACAAATGGGTGTGGGTATAAATACCAACCCTTTGTCTCATTTGCAAATAGAGAGAAGGGGAGCTCATTTGAGAGTTCCCTGTGAGCTTCATTATGTGGGGGAGAGATCACCACTTGGTCTCTCCCTGGATGTATACTCCTTTGGTATTAGTTCGGTTATCTTGTAATCGGGCCGATTTGTAATGTTATACTACCGGATTAATACAAAGAAGTTGTTTGTTTATCTCTAATCTCTCCCGTCTTGAACCGATCTCACACGAATCACGGTTTCGGTCACGAAACTCGGTCCTACAAAAGGATATTTGTTTTACTGCTTAAAACCCACTTTCATTAATTGCTAAACATCACATATAAATACATACTCATGCTAAGTAAATAAAGATAAATTACCAACCAACTACTTTACTCAATCAACAATACTTAAGTCATAACCTAGCCAACTACTTTACCATCGATTAAACACATAAAACATGTGACTAAATACACTAACCCCTGACCTGTTTCAGACCCGTCAAGATTATCCAACATCCACCCACATAATCTTGACGTTGGCTTCTTCTCCTTAACTGAAACACACAGGTTCATAGCTCGCTTGCATGATCGGTTCACACACATCCGACTCTAGTTTTACTCTTGATTTTTGCTCAACCACTTGCTAACTTGATCTTCGCTGTTTTTTTACTCACCTATTTTGGCAGCTCTATACCTCTTTCACTCAGTACGGTATGTTACCAATTCCACACCTAAACAACATCCTGTTCAACTCTTGAATCCCACCGGTAAGCCATTTCTTTTGGTGCAGATTTTGTGTCCGATGCTATTCGAATAGTTTAGACTACATTTTATGTTGATTATGTAATAGTTAGTGAAACGGTCAAACGAACGTGTATAGACCGGCTCATTTGAAGTGGTCAAACGAAATGGTTATTCGTTTGACCGTGTGTGTTTGCAAGTGAAATGGGTGTGGCTATAAATACCAACCCTTAGTCATTTGCAACACTTGAAGGTTTTAGACTTGGGGGGGGGGGGAGATCACCACTTGGTCTCTCCCCGGATGTATGCTCCTTTGGTATAGTTTGGCTAGCTTGTAATCGGGCCGCTTTGTAACATTATGCTACTGAATTTATACAAGATAGTTGTTTTATCCGTGTCTAATCTTTCCGTCTTTGAATATAATCACTCACTAATCACTAGTTTCTGTCCAAAACAAAAACTTTCAATTGCTATCAGAGCCATGGTACCCGACTTAGTGAATCTAACCATTTGCTAAGTCACATGTGCTCTCAATCAGTGATTTTTGTGGGTTTTTTTTTCAAGATGTAAAAAATGGTGTAAAGAGGAAAAACCCAGAGTTGGACCCGAATGTATGGGTCTGAGAAGAATCGGTTAATACCAGAGGGTTGGGTTTTATGTTTCCCACCAAAATCATCAAGTTTTCATCATTTCTTTATCATTTTGAGGTGTTATTTCGTCAAGATCTGCAGATGTTCTTCATTGTGTTCTTGAAGGGGGTGTGGCGGCTGTTATGAAACATTAGGGTTTCTTCAGTTACACTCCACGAAAAACCCCTACTGTGAAGCACCCCCTACAAAAAACTCCTACTGTCCTGCGAAAAACCCCTACGGCGAAGAACTACCAGCGAAAAACCCCTACTGCGAAGAAGTACGTGCGAAAAACCCCTACTGCGAAGAACTACGAGCGAAAAAACCCTACTGCGAAGAACTACCTGCGAGAAACCCCTACTGCGAAGAAGTACCTGCGAAAACCGCCTACTACGAAGAACTGAGACATTTTGTCCTAATGTTTATCACGAAAGATCTATAGTCTTTCGTGGATTGTTGTTTTTCAGGGGATAGCTTTCAAGACTCAGTACATTTTTCGTGGGCTCATATTCAGGCCCAATTAGTTATTCGTTGGTTCTATGGATAAGGTTTTTCATAGGCAATGGAACAAATGTTGTAGATGAGACATGGAGTCGTGGACCCGTCTCTTTTAGTGAGTTGCAAAGTGGGGTCGGGTGTTCGTGAAGCTTATTTGAATTAAGCTTTAACGTCAAATTCGTATGGGTTCGGGAGCGCGCGGGATGATGAGGCATGATGAAAAAAAATGTTTTTTTAAGAACCTGGGGTAGTCACGGTTACCGGTGCAAATGTCAAAATTGGTGATGTGACTATTATGGGCCAAAAATGGTATATTATCTCCGCACGTGAAAATTTGTTTTGTTATCGATGTTCGTAAATGCTGGAAAGCATTTTGTTTATTGTCATATTCTCGCATTTGGTAACGATTGAAGGAACCTAGAGAGCCAAGACCGGTCCTAACGAGTTCACAAAGTCGAAGAGTTATGCCTATGATGGAAGTCTTCGGATTAGGTGTTAGCAGAACTTACTTTGGGGGGATACAAGTCGGATCCTACGAGGCTAGGGGACTTTCTTTATCAACTAGAATATGCAAAGAAGAAAGTCGCTTTCATGATTTTTAAAAAAACTGAGAACATTTGAAAGATTCTGCTCATTGGAGAGAATTTGTTCAGTGAAATTGACGACAGTTCTGCTCAGAGGAGGGAATTTGTTAAGGTTTAGAGATTTTACCAAAGAAATGGGGGGATAAAAATTTCTAAACGACAGTTCTGAATATGTTTTGGAATTTCTTTGGTAAATTTCTAAACGCAATCACAGGTGGTAAAGTTTGTGATTTTGTGTTGATACCAACGGTTCTACGTGGAATGTTTTGCACAAACACATATTTAAGGATTTTAAGTAATTCTCCAGCTAGCGTGAAGGGTTTTGCACTGAAATATACATGTATATAAAGTCAACAATAGTTTCAAAGAACTGTTCACTAAAGACCTGGGGAGTCCTTATGAGAGCTGATAGTTCAAGGCTGACAAGTGTGGATTCCAACTCTACCAGTTGAGGGGGAATTTGCAGGATTTGGTTTTGGGTTTGATGTTTCTTTGGGATTTTACAGGGATCTGGGTGTAACCCAATTCGTTGAGTTTGCAAACGATGTACTTGGTCAAGCTGACATCCTGACTACTGATGCTGAAGATCCGTAGTGCATGACGTGGTCAACTTCACAAAGGCGAGACAATGAGATCTGGATGTAGTTCAACTAAGCGTGATGGTTGAGCTTGCAAGTGAGATACTCGGTCTAGCTGACTTCCTGAATGTTGATGCTGTAGGTCCAGTTGTACGAAGATTAATCCTACTTCCTTGTTTGTTAACACACTAACGAGTGTGGAATCCACAAGAATATGTAAACCAAAGCAAAATGGAACAAACACAAAGTAACCAAAGATTCACAACTTTGATTAAGTGAAGAGAATCAGTAACACACACACACAGTGTTTGCAAAGTTTCACACAGAACTATCAAACTTTCTTACCTCTCCTAGTCTGAACTGTGTAACATATCTCTGTTTATATAGCCCTAAAATCCAGAGATCCTACGAACTGTTAACAAGCCCACGAACCCTCCATGGGCCACGAACTGTTAAGGGTTCGTGGTGAACCCTTCTTCCCATCTAAGGTCTACGAACTGTAAGGGTTCGTGGTGAACCCTTCTTACACCAATGTGAAGAGTTCCCCAACATGGATTTAAGTCGTCGTCCTATTATGACTACGAACCCTTAAAGAGTTCGTTGACTTCCATTTTGAATTCTAAAATTGCATTCAACATTAGCTTATCCACATGACATCATCATGACATCATGGTGATGTCAACTCGCGGCGCTTCGTGCTTCGCGTGTCGAACTCTGGGGCGCACGACGGAGGAATGTCGTGACATCGGGCTTGAACCGAACTGAACCGAGTCAAACCAAACCGAGTCGAACCGAACCGAACCGAGTCGCATCCACAAAGTGCATCAACAAACTCCCCCTTGGATGCTGCTTGTGATGGTCCAATCCTCACATATTGTCAGATCTTCAGATGTCTTCACGTGTTACTGTAAGGAGGTGCATCAACAAACTCCCCTTTGAACGTTGTTCATGAGACTTTGATCTTTAAATCTTCAGATCTTTGTGGTGTTGATGAGTGGTCAGCAACAACTCGATTATCTTGATCCTTTGAATTCATTCATGTCGTGTCTTCATTCCAAAGCTTGTCATCTAACACGTTCTCTTTGCCTTTAGCTACTTTGGATGCCCAATCTGCACACACAACAGAGCTAAACGCGTAATGAGAACAACCGCTTGGAATATAGTCAATCATAAACAAATGACACACATACGACCAACTCTCAAACAAACACCGATCGACAATAATTTGTGAGTTTAAAAATTTATCAACTTAGATTTTAACTTTCAAAAACTTGTTAACTTTCAACCGATTATGAAGGTGCAATTGTTTTCTGGCTTACAATCAGGCTTCAGGTGGTTAAGACTTAAGATCCAACATCTGTAACACCTCGCAAATTTCGGGTTTAATATTAAAACGACACGTGTCATGTAAGACTAAAACGCGTTGAAAACCCGGAGTGAATAAAGATGTTTTCGGTAGGATTTAAAGTGGCGTCATGTTAAATTGTTACCTCTGAACACCTCAATTATAAATCCCAAGACCCGATATAATATATTACACATCTATGCACCCTCAATTCAGGGAATTATTGCCAATAATGGAATTACAAAAGTATGAGGTGATCCCACGAAGAAAAGCAATGGTAAACCGATGTTTTCGGGTCTTGTTTATGCATTCATTTGAAACATTGGATAATGGTAGGGTATGTTCAAACATATAGACACTTATGGGAGGCCCCTACTGATAAAATAAGTCCACAAGTCGTTTATAACGGCTGCCCTTTCAAACCAACAACAAACAACAAAATTCTGATTCAGCAAGGGCGTCGCGTAGCGCGACGGCCCCTCGCGCTACGCGAGGGGTGCCCAGCAACAGCTGACCTGCTGTTGGCTGTTGTGTGCGATTGTTACCCTCTTGGCCGGTTTTTCTTGCACATGCATGGCCCCTAGACATCCCTACACACTACTTACAAGTGTTGATCAATTGTGGATGGCCCTAGACTTGGTTGTCACTCTCTTGTGGTGCTTGATTCTTGTATATAAAGACCCATTCATTCACAACCATTCCACACATCAATTGCAAACAATCTGAGCATTGGAGGAGCTTACAATCTGATTGAAGGCCTTCCTAATCATCCATTAATCATCTAGTAAGTTGCTTAACCCTTCTAAATTAATTCTAGCTTAGTAATTAGCTTAAAAGTCAATATATCGAGCTTAACGGTTGACTTTGTGATTAAGCAACGATAGCTCATTCGTATGTCAAATTAAAAGTACCGTTAGATAGGTAATTATATGGGTATTAAACCCTTTTAAGGGCAAGTACCAATTCCAGACCTAACTAGGTCGTTTGTCGGGTCAAACGTTGACCGAAAAAGTCAACAGAATTGCAAATTATGATTTAATACACGATTAATGATCCGAGAGGCGTGTAACCTGTTTTAACCTTAATATAACTTGGTAATAAGTATAAAAACTTGTCTACGCTTGCCCGACTCGACAAATTTCTGTTTAAACCCGGTTCGGAACCGAAAGGCGCAAAACCTTGACTTTTGCTTTGACTTCGGTTCTGACCCGTTTTAGTTTGAATTAGACATGCCTTAAAGTCTCATTAGGGTTGGGTTACATGCTAGTATAAGTCTCTGTACTTGTTTCATTGATTATCCAATGCATGCACACGTTTCCGTTAATCGCTTAAATTGGACCATAACGCCCTTATGACCTTACAACGAGAATTTTGAAAATGTGGAAGTACAATAATCTTAGTTAATGATTATTAAACATGTACGTAAATTTTCACGTCAATCGGAGGTCTAGATTAGGAGATATGCGCATTAGCGTAAATAATAAGCTTTTTATTAATTAAACGGCGCGATTAGCGCATAGCCTATCTAAACCCGATTTTCGGTACCAAAACTTTTACCCGCTGATGTTAAATAATATTTTAGGATTTTTGAAGATTTTTAATTATTTTTAGGCTGGTCTTAAGCTAGGCTTATCGCATTGATTCGGTTAATACCGAATATGCCCTTTTAAGCCATAAAACGAGTTTTACGAATCCGATTGATACCAATCCAATTGCCACTGATTTAAAATAATAAATATAGTATTTTGAACCTGTTTTGCTGATTAGAAAACTCAGATTGGTATTTTAACCCGTACGTCGCTTAAAACGGCTTTATACGCGTATTAAACGCGTAGTTTAGTATTAAAACCATTTTGCCACGTAAGGCTTAATACCATTAGACATAACCTGTTAAGTTAAGATGTTTTTCTGATTTAATCAGACCCGTATCTCAGAAGTACTATAAATCCCTTTTATGGTCGTTAAAATGACCAAACTACCCCTACGGGGCGTAATTAGGGAATAAACTCGTTATGGGCATTATGGAAGATATCATAATGATATCACAACATATTTAAAGCGTATTAACTTAGGAAACCTGTTCGCGACCCTTTCGGTTACCCGTTATGCATTATACGCGTTCGGTTCGGTTTGTGTAACTAGTCCTCAAACTTGCCGGGTCTAAATCACATTCTATCCGGTCTTCGCTAATCGTGCGTACGAACCGTATCTTTAAAACTGACCGGTCTAAGCTTAAGCTTAATTAAAAACCCGTTACTATTCTAAATAGGTTATGTTAAACCTTCGTTCCAGATTAAGAGAACCAGTAAAAGCTATCTGCAATTTATTCGATAAAGGATTTATACTTGCAAAGGTAAATACTTTTAACTTATTTTCCCTATACGGGCTTGGGTTACGGTACATAGCGTACCGCTTGATCGAGCATCAAATCTTCCACGCTTAGTGGTTAATTGAATAATTTGATCGGCTCGTTTTAAACAGATGTGTTTACTTTACAGCCTTTGGGGGGTTAATGACCATGTCCCGGATATCCCTGGCATTATCTTACGAGATAGCCACGACCTGAGCACGGGGTGTAGGCGTACTCCCGTGTATAACTCACATAAGTGGTGTGTCTATTGATCTTTAACCCGGAATACGTTCCGGGCTACTGAACGCATAAGTAACATGTAAATCGTTCACAAGATTATAATATTAAATAATTCTCCCAAGTTAATAAAAATGTTTATGCCATGTGCATCCAAACCAATTTTTAATCATTTTATAAAATGAGTCGGTTGAATGTATTTACCAGTGTAAACTGACGTATTTTCCCAAAAAGATTAAATGCAGGTACTAGGCGAAATAGGCTGGGATTCTCCTAAGCATCATTAGAAGTCTCGCAAGCTTTAGATGCCGAAGTCTGTTGAACAATTAAATGTTATTTTGTTTCGATCCTACTGTGGATAAACACCGGATAATTGTGACTTTGTTTACAATAAATAAATTCGGTTGTATCTTGTTTTAAATTTGCTTCCGCTGTGCATTATTATATTGTGTTGTTTGACTATTACGTTGCCAACCACGTCATGATACTCCCCCACCGGGCCCACCGGTGACACGTGGAAATCGGGGTGTGACAGGTTGGTATCAGAGCCAACTCTGAGTGAATTAAACACTAGCCTTTTGTGTTTAATCTCAGTTACACAATTGCACATATTTAAACTTTCGAGTCTAGACTTATAACATAGGACAAATTTCCACCTTATTCGGTTTTTGTTGTCCTTTAAAACTTTATATTTTTGTTATTGTTATCTTATGTTTTATTGACAGGAATAACAAAGATGCCTCCGAGATTTTTACGTATGCGAGGACGAGGAGGAAAGGGGCCGACCACCGCCCCCAATGACCATGAAGCTGGGCCGTCCAATACACAAGCTCCTATCCCCGCCGAGAGTGATGGTACTCGGCGGAACCAGAGAGGTCTCTTTCAACCGGCAAGACGGTCGGTTTCGAACAGCTCTACGACTCCCGCTCAAGACTCATACGGGCCACAGTCAGAAAATGAGCCTAGAGACCCCCACCATTCGCACATACCGTTACAGCGATCTATGTCGCACCGCCCTTTTGGAGACCCCACTCCAATCTTTCAAGGCCAGTTTAACCCGGCGGATTATATACAAGAACCAGTGGGTTTTAACCCATTGGGGCCGGAGGACCATTTTTCTGGAGGAAACGATATGGATGAGGAAGACGACCCCGAAGAACCCGCATCAGGAACTCCCAACCACCCAATCGAGGTCTCGGATAGTTCCATTTACCACGGACCACCCTATGATGGTCCAGATAGCTTCCAGGCTATCTTTACTCGGCACAAATGGTATTATACACCTTCGCACCATTCGTCGCCGCATGAGCAGCATCAGCCTCACTATTCTTCGCCGCATGAGCAGCAGCAGCAGCATCATCAAGATTCCTCTGGGAATCACCAGTTTGAGGCAGTTACGCCACCGCCTCCACCGCCACCAGTTCAGCCGGCGCCTCCACAGCCGCAAAGACATAGGAGATCCGGAGCCCGGATGTCCACACGAAGAGAAGAGTTTCACTTTAACTCTCCTCTACAATCAAGTGGCAGAAATTATCAGCCGCTTCCAGAAGTTCCACAGATAGGTGGACCATCAAACCCATACGCGCAGCAACCGCCACCAATGGGTTTCGATAATCAGATACCAGCATACACGGGTCCTGCGATGTACAACCCGTTTGAGCCACCGACTCACCCTAACCACGGATACGCTGAAGCCGACCCGTATTTGGTAGCAACTAATTACAACGCCCTTAACCAGGAGGGACCGTATGGAGGTCCTTGGGGAGTAGGCTACCCAGCACAGGGATACCAGATGCCTACACAACCCCCGTACTACCAACAACCCCCGCCGTCTCTGCAGATGTCGCCACTGTCACACCCCTTTCTACGGCGGAAGCACGAGGTGTGATCATGAAAGGTTCTCATTGCATACGAAGAGTAAACATACTACATGCTCAAGAAAATAACTTCAAATACCATAATTTGAAAACATACATTAGCGTTTACATCGCTAAGTCGCATAAAGCATTGTCTTAAAAGTTTACAACTTTATTTATAGATAAACATAAGCGACATCCACGAGCATGGGTAAGACCGCGCGCACATCCACTTCTAATTACCTGAAATACATGTGAGTTTTGGAAAATCGTCAACATAAAGTTGGTGTGAATTCATGCAGTTTTGTATTTCATGTTTGTATACTTTGTATGAAAACATAGTTTGTGAGTAAATCAAGTTTTCATATGTAAATCCAGTTTCATGTGTACACCACGTACATCTGTATAATTCAATTTCTTCTTGAGTACCCCACGTACTTCAAGTTATTTATCAATCTTCTTGAGTACCCCACGTACTTCAAGTTATATATCAATTCTCTTGAGTACCCCACGTACTTCAAGTTATTTATCAATTCTCTTGAGTACCCCACGTACTTCAAGTTATTTATCAATTCTTGTATGGTATGAATTTTATGTAAATACAGTATTTCTGTAATTATCAGATTGTTAATGGGTTGCAAAGCCATTAACATGTGACACGTCATAGGAAGTCACCAAACCTAAGGCATTTAATTGGTATATTCTGAGACACAAAAGCACCACTCGATTCTCGCCCCGACCGAGTGTGAGGCTGCCAGGCACCTGTTAGATCTAACCTTTTGTTCTGCGGTCTAGGTATATTGTTGATTAATGGTGCTTCTGTACCCTATTCGTGACACTATTTCTCATAACGCCTCCTACTTGGTTCTCGTTCTCACCAAGCGCGTTTCTTGTTATCATTTCTCATAGCGCCTTACACTTGGTTCTCGTCTCACCAAATGCGCTTCTTGTATTTATTTCTCATAGCGCCTTACACTTGGTTCTCGTCTCACCAAATGCGCTTCTTGTATTTATATCATACCATTTATAAATATTGTACTTTTGTACATGTATTTCACCCCCGAAGTTATAAAAACTGAAAACAGTTAAAGAGAAAAGGGGGAGCATGAACTCACAACTTTGCGTTCCTAGCGTCGTAAACTCCACCGGATTTGCTTACTTAACGTCGTAACCTATACGCGTTTTCTTAACGTTAGTCACTAGACTTGCGTCGCACAAGTACAGTCACTCTCTTTTGTATATATTCTTGTGTTAAAAGTATTTTATATTTTTAACTACGTATTTTACTTATATTATTTTCTCCAAAAATAAATATAAGTCTTTTGTGTTTTGCACTTTGCACCCGAATTATGTATCTCGTATGTTGTATGTGTATTTTTATGTTTATACTCCTCATGAGTATTTAGTGTATTTTTAAGTCTTAATACACTAGCACGTATAACACATACTGTATACACTTAGCACAAAATTTGGTGATAAAATAATATATATTTTTCTCTCAAAAATATATATATACATAATATCCATTTTTATTCTTCAAGAAATCACCATTTCTTATCATCAAAAATTAGGGAAACCTTAGTAATACTTTTAAACACATTTTTAGGGAATAAGTTTCTCAAAACTTATATTTTTTTCTAAGTGTCAAAATTTATAAAAATTTTGACAGAGTTTCCCCTAAAAATGGAGGTTTCCCACGTTTTCAAAACGTGTGTTTATTTTCTTTTAAATCATCACCAATCATCAATAATCATCAACAACAATTTATCAACAATATCCGTCAACAATAATCACTAATTT
This sequence comes from Helianthus tuberosus, assembly GCA_030545235.1. Classification (NCBI taxonomy): domain Eukaryota; kingdom Viridiplantae; phylum Streptophyta; class Magnoliopsida; order Asterales; family Asteraceae; genus Helianthus; species Helianthus tuberosus. Next base: position 5,137 of record JARYGA010039100.1, on the reverse strand, counting down.
CATGAACTTGAATATTTACAAAAATGTGTAGTAACATACTAGCACATTTAGTAAGTCTTGTTATCTTTAAAAATAAGTTTAATTTCTTAAAAATCTTATTTTTAAAGAATATGAAGTTTTACAACTTCTAGTCGGTTTTTACGAAAACTATTTCTTCGTCAAAACTTTTGTTACACAAGTATTCCATACACTTGTTTGTTCCCAAAAACCACTTTTGTTTGTGTAAGATCCGGTTTAGGACATGTGATTTCTTGGACACTTGGTCCTTTGAAAATACCGCTTGTAGATACGTAGATCTACTAGTTTTAAACACTATTGTACAAGTTAAAATATGTTTACACAAGTTCATGGTTTATGTGTGGTAGGGTTTCACCTTTTAACCCTTGTTACTTCTAAAATAGCTTTATGTTAAGATCCATGATCTTACCAAACCGGGTTAAACGATGATCCGAGCTACCACATCATAGATCGGGTCTAGATAATCATTTATTTCAAATACTACAACTTTTACACAACTTATGTGCTATTAACCACTATTTTTCATGTTTTTAGTAGACTTTTGTGCATCTTTTCGCATTTTAACGAGATTTAACCAACACAAATCCTTTTAACCACTTTAGATAAGTTCAAATATGAGTTCTAAGTGTTATACCTCTAGCTCAAGGCTAGGGAAGATTCTAAGCACAAATCGAGTGGATAAAAGCAAAGTAGAGAGGTCCTTCGCCTTCCGTTTGCTCCAAGACTCCTAATACGTGACCCGTAACACTTGTATAACCTTGGAATGTGATGAACTAAACTTGAAATCGGATGGATGGAGGTGTGTGTGTGTGGCCGTAAGTTCTAGAGGGAGAGAGGAGTGTGTGTTGGTGAGTTTTGTTAAGTGTGTGTTATGGTATGTAATCACATGAACTTATAGGCAAAACTTAGTAGTATTACCCAATAGGTTTTGTGCCCCCTAGATACTATGCATACAAGGATTAAAATAATCAAAGTGTACAATTGTGTTCCCCATGGTTTGGGGCCGGTTAGGATGGGGGGGGGGGGGTACTAGTTCGATCTCAACTAGTAATTAGGTAGTTAGTTAGGTTAAGTTAAGTATTTAACCCCGTTACTAGTGTGTAGCGTGTTATGCCGGGTGTTAGGGTATTCAGGGACCCTAACTAGCTTAGAAAAATATAAACAATGTTATTGACATTATTTTTATGTTCCGGGTAATGTCCGGTTGTTCGGTTGCATACCGATTCGTTAAAGTGCTAAATTACACTTTTTAGTGTCGTTTAAGTACCTTTCTTGTATCCTTTCAATTCCCAACACTTAGGGAAATATTCTGGATAATAAAACGACATTTCTGCATAATATTTATATGCTTAAATGCTGATTAGAGCTGAATTATACAAAATTCTGCACTTAAAGTGCGTTTCGGGTGCTTTTTAGTGCTTATTTTTGCTTTCGCATTGCATATATACTAACCCTTGTATGTACTCTTGGGTTTTAATGCATTCTTGTTGTCGGACCTACACCTAGGCCTCAATTCTAACGTCTGACTGCTTTCTGCAGTTCAGTCGACACAGTGTGTCTTACCGGTGAGTTTACTATTATTCTGACGCAACGCTCTTGTTTATGCATAAAGCAATATTTTGTAGTATACAACATGCATGAATTCACTTGTTTAATCATGTGTTCAGACATTGCTGACAATTAAACTCATAATTGCAGTCATTAAGCCATAATTATAGTGTACGGAAATTACCGGTTTGTGCCAGTTGTCACAGCCACCACTGCATCAGGAGATCCTACAAAGTATTAGGGAGGTGCGGCATGAGGCACGGGAAGACCGAAGGCGTAACCAAGGGATGTTCAAGACCTTGACGAACTTAATCAAGGGAAAGAGCAAGAAGGATCAGTAAATCCTTTATGTGTGTATGTCTACTTTAAAATTAAGTCCCTACGTGGACATTTATGTGTGTATGTAGTCCCTGCGTGGGCATTTATCTTTGTATCTAGTCCCTGCGTGGACATCTATTTAAGTAATCAGTCCCTGCGAGGACTTGTGTTTTAAATTTAACCCCTGCGCGGGTAAGTACTTGTTTGACCCCTACGTGGGAAATTGTTTATGTGAAAAGACCCGTTTAGGGCAATATGTAACCTATGAATAATTAATGGAATGTTTGTTTTATAAATTTCATGTTTGCCATTATGTGCATATATAAATTATAAATGAAATAAATAAATTAAAATCATTCCTTTTGGAAATAATCTGCCATGTTAATTTTTATTAAGAATCTTATAGTGTGAAACCTAGCCACGTGTCAAGTATAAGACCGGGCCAAAATGGTAAGACCTGTTTAAAAGATTCGATTCCCTGTTAACATCTTAAAACATGTTAACACTCCTGGCAGAAGTGATTCGTTAAAATCACATACATCATTTTATAAAGGAATTCTTTAGAAGATTCCTAACCCAGTTTAATGATCTCTAAATCCTGGGTACATCATCAATTAAGATGATCACATTTTACCATACGTGGTAAAATAATGCCTACGGGCCCTGCTCATTTCCATATGAGCCAAAAGACAGTGGTAGCTTTGACTCCCTGTCTAATAAAGGTAATGAATTAGGTTCAAACCTTAAAAGTCTTGATTCTCTGAAGTCATAGCTTATAATTTAAATTGTCCATGTGACCAAGCCTTATGTGCTAATATATATTGTTATTATTTATGTTTGGGATAAAATTTTTTAATAAAAATCCTAAATTAATACGATTAATAAGTTAACCAAATATGGTCTCTGTTTACCATGGTTAACGAGTTACCCTAAGGGGTAATTCCATAATAAACTCCCAAATAAATTATTGTCCTTGTTTTCTGCAACAGTTCAATACAAATGGCTAACTCTAATGAAGTCAATAGCCATCCTGTGGAGCCGAATGAGAACGCCCAGATTACATTAACGGGTGCCGAGCTAAAAGCAATAATAGACGGTGCTGTTACTTAAGCTTTGGATAGACAGTATGAAGAATACAGTAGTACCCGAAGTAGGACTCACTCTGTATCCCATTCAAAGCCAAGGACACATTCAGAGGCCCATAACAAGCCTCCTCCCAAAAAGGATGTGCCAAAGAAAAACGGTGATGATCGCCAGTCCACCAACCACCAAAGTAATCCATCTCAGCAGTTGGTACTGCATCAGGGACACCGTAACAAGGGTTGCACATATAAGTACTTTGTGTCTTGCAAACCCAGGGATTTTACGGGAGAGAAAGGAGCCGTAGACTGCATGACGTGGCTAGATGAAATGGATACGGTCGTGGACATCAGCGGATGCGCTGAAGGTGATGTGGTTAAATTTGTCTCACAGTCCTTCAAGGGTGAGGCGTTAGCTTGGTGGAGATCTCTAATGGAGGCCTCCGGAAAGACCCCGTTGTATAGCATGACGTGGGATCAATTCATCGCCTTGATCAAGGAAAATTTCTGCCCTCAACATGAGGTGGAAAAGATAGAATATGACTTCCTATCACTGGTAATGAAGAACCTCGATTGTCAAGCTTATCTGACGAGCTTCAATACACTATCCCGGTTGGTACCTTATCTGGTAACCCCGGAGCCAAAAAGAATTGCTCGCTTTATTGGTGGTTTGGAACCCGAGATCAAGTCCAGTGTAAAGGCTTCTCGGCCAGTTACCTTCAGGTCTGTAACTGACCTTTCCTTATCCCTCACTCTGGATGCGGTCCGGCAGAGATCGCAGAGGAATAAGGCGGCCGAGAAGAGGAAGCATGAAGATGATGGTTCGCGTAGGTCGAACAAGAAACACCGTGGGAGCGGTGATCACAAGAAGGGATCAGATTCGAAGAAGGATGGGCATTGCTCTGGTGAGAAGCCCACATGCAAAACTTGCAAGAAACAGCACTTTGGAAAGTGCAAACTCGAATCAAACTCGAATAACGAGTCAAGGTCTTTTGCTTGCGGTTTGTGCAAGTCCAAGGAACACAAAACCTTGGATTGCAAGAAGATGAAAGATGCAACGTGCTACCGTTGCAATGAAAAGGGCCACATAAAGACTAACTGCCCTAAGTACAACAAGAAGCCTGAGGAGGCTAAGAAGACTAACGCCAGAGTCTTCAGGATGGATGCGAAGGAAGCTGTGAAGGATGATAACGTCATAACAGGTACTTTCCTTGTAAACGATGTTTTTGCAAGAGTACTTTTTGATTCAGGCGCAGATAAGTCCTTCGTAGATCATAAATTTTGTAAATTGTTGAATTTACCGGTCAAAACCCTAAAAGTGAATTATGAGGTAGAGTTAGCAGATGGTACCATTGAAGCCGTCTCTACTGAGTTAGATGGATGTGCTATATCCATTAAGAACCATTCTTTTCCTCTATCTCTACTTCCCTTTAAGTTAGCCGGTTTTGACATAGTTCTGGGTATGGACTGGTTATCTCATAACCAGGCCCAAATCGTCTGTAACATGAAGCAAGTAGTGATAAAGACCCCGTCTGGTGAATCACTTACCATTCGGGGAGATACCCAGTACGGACTGCCTGAGCACGTGACTATGCTCAAGGCTTCAAAGTGTTTGAAAAAGGGATGTGTCATTTACATGGCGCAAGTGATCATTGACGAGCCTAAACCAAAGTTAGAAGACATCCCTGTCATTTCGGAATACCCAGAAGTGTTCCCTGAAGATCTACCTGGTCTACCACCAGATAGACAAGTCGAATTCAGGATCGATATCATCCCCGAAGCGGCACCAGTTGCTAGAGCTCCATACAGATTGGCACCCACGGAAATGAAGGAGTTGCGGACGCAGCTAGATGAATTGCTAGCTAAGGGTTTCATTCGACCTAGTTCATCTCCTTGGGGAGCACCAATCCTGTTTGTCAAGAAGAAGGATGGATCGATGCGTCTATGCATCGACTATCGCGAGCTTAATAAAGTCACGATCAAGAATAGATATCCATTGCCCAGGATCGACGATTTGTTCGATCAGCTTCAAGGGGCAAGTTACTTCTCAAAGATTGATCTAAGGTCAGGATACCATCAGTTGAAGGTTATGGATGAAGACGTTCACAAGACTGCATTCAGGACTCGCTACGGTCATTACGAGTTCCTAGTGATGCCTTTTGGGCTCACTAATG
>JARYGA010039099.1:0-63015 GCA_030545235.1 Helianthus tuberosus | reverse complement strand
ACTGATTTCTCAAAGAACATAAAATAAAATGTTGAATTGTACTTATTTTATGTTCACCAGACCGATTGTTAGTATGATATAGCGCTATAGGATTAGACACCCCATTCCTGTTGTCATGGAATGTCTGAAACCAATTTGTTTCTCCATCCAAATAGGGATTGCCTTTGTGGTATCCCTATAGTCTCAAAGGTGTATTTTGATGCACTAGGTCTGAATGAATTCTTAAATCACACTTTTAAAGTATATTTTGATATACTCCCAAAAGTATAATTTGATATACTCTCATGTGTGGTATTGTACAAAACCAACATATATTTTGTTAATCATCCAAAGCATATTTTGATATGTTATTTACAAAACCAAAACATAATTTAATATGTTATTTAAAACATCCAAGGCATATTTTGATATGTTATTTATGAAACCAAAACATAGTTTAATATGTTATTTACAAATCCAAAAGTATACTTTTAATATGCTACTATAAGGTTATTCGTTTAACCTTATATTTATTTATACATATCATCTTGGTTATACATTACATGACTTACATCTCGACATAAACATTTTGACATATTATTCAATACATTTGGAAATTGGTTTACACATAGACATCTTACATTGTTGGTTTGGTTTGAGTAAGTGATTAAGTAACGAGGCGTGTGTAATATGATACAAGCATGGTGGATACGCCGCTGGTACTTCCTATATATAAGTGTTTGTATGGTATTATATATTGTAGCGTTATTTGAATCATTTCAATTTGAGACATATAACATTTTATACAAATGACATACTTTTCACAAGTCATTGATTTACAAACAACTTATCTTATACAAACTCATTTTACTTGGTTATTCATTTAACCATACATTATTCTCTTACTTATACATATCATCTGATTTTATCACTTTTCAAACGATTTACAAAACAAAACAAATTACAAGGTTCATGACTAAACATTTTCTTAAACATAAGTCATGAATCTTATTTTCACAAAACCTATGTATCTCACAGGCATTTTTATGCTGACGTACCTATTTTTACACATGTTTCAGGTACTGCTTTGCAATTCTTGTTGATACATGCTACATTTAGGATGGACTCGTGCCTTAGCAACTTTAAAACTTGGAAGATCTTAGTTGTACTTATTTGATTGTATTAAAACAATGAGTTCATTTATTCAATAAAACATAATTTATTTATACCATGGTTATGAAACAATGATTCTGTTACAACACTCCCCGACGTTTCCGCCACGTCTGGTTGTTCTACGTGGTCGGGGTGTGACAATTTGGGTAAACAATTGGTCTTTGGTTAGTGTTTAGATAAAGGGACGGGTGTAATGTGGTGAAAACATGGTAGATACGCCGCTGGTACTTCTTATATATAAGTGTTTTCAACATATTATATATCGTGGCGTTATTTAGTTCACTTGGGTAAATGATATTGAAACGATGTCACACAACGATGATTTCGAAATAATATACGAAGTTTTATTAACGAGTTTATACGAGATGTTTTACAATATGGTTTTCTAAAACAAAAAGCTTTTGGGTTAAGAATCATGGCTATGGAATTTTATAAATTATAACCATCATGATTTGAGTTGGTTAATCATGTTGCAATATTATAAACTTTTAAAAACAAGGTCTTCGAGGTATTGCAATATATGTAAACAAGCCATGATTCCGATACTCTTATAAAACCTATGTACTCGCCAGCATTTCTTTGCTGACTTTGTTTTTACATATGTTTCAGGTGTTGTTGCTTGATTGACGTTCTAGGATGCATGCGTCACATAGGATCTGGACGAGGCCTTAGTGACATAAAACGACGATAGTCGATATAAAACTTGTTTGTTCTATGTTAAGACAATGTTAATGTTTAATATTATCAATAAAACGAAACTCTTTTTGTATCCATGGTTATGAAACGATAATTCTGTTACAACACTCCCCGACGTTTCCGCCACGCTTTGTTGTTTTACGTGGTCGGGGTGTGACAACACTGAACTAGGTTAAATATCCTAGTTATTTATTTCATGATATATCATACAGAATCATATGGCGAATATAAATATTCGGGTTTTGTGGTGTTACAAGTCTACCCCCTTAAATGAGGTTTCGTCCCCGAAACCTTTCTCATTTTACTAGACCAATTCTAGTCTTACTTTTAAATCAATCAATCTGAGTAGTATTCTACAACACGAAAACACTTGTGACTCCTTTCTAACAAGTCCATACTTTCCATACCATGCTTTCACATAACATTCTTATTTCCTTGACCCATTAGTAACGGGTCAATATACATACTTTCTCAAACTTGTACTCATACATACATTCGTATGATCTTTTTATAATGGATCTAATACCCTAATCTGATCTCTTAAGATTACATTCCATACATAAATTATATAGCATTTAATTCTTGTTTTGTTATCGCAGTAAAACTACTATTTCATACATGCACATTCATGCTTAACTCCAAAGTTAAACATCGTTCTACATTTCCTAAAGTTACTTGTATCATGCATACCACTACGTTAGCCTCAAATCATCTCATTTGGTAGGTCGTTTTCAATCTACCGATTCATACTCATCCAACATGAGTTAAACATTTTACTAACCTCGATTTCATTGCATAAATCAACGATCCGTAAACTAGATCGATCCGCTTCTTCACGGGTACTCACCGTATCAGGCCATATTTCATTCATCCGTGTAATGACCTTCTTCTCGTATACATCCTATCACCAATTCGATTGGTTTCATCACATCAAGGGTCCTACCATTATCATCTACAAAATTGGCGGTTAGCACATTTCATTCAAACATTCATTCTACTAGGTGATTACTCACCTATAATTTTTCTACAATTTTCCTACGTACATGCTATAACATATCACACATTCCATTTCTTACATGCAATTCTTCTATTTTGGTTAGTTATTTAGTCAACTTTTTGCAGTTTGACTTTTCAAGGTCAAACTGACATTTCTTACTTATCGTAGATGAATTGAAGTACACGTTCGTACTTCTTTCCGCTCATGCTTCCTTGCAAAATCTTCAGTACATCATTTCAGTATTTATTACCAAACTTACCCTTCCCATACATATTTAAGTTAGTGTCCGAGTTGTAGCTCGTCATTCATTCTGACTCCCAAAAGTCGATTACTAACACACCTGACATGTAACTTACAAAAAACTTCTTTCTTTCAACTAAAATTTAGGTTTGCGTGCCAATTACGGTCATTCTTTTATTATGCTATCACCATTTACTTTATACTTACTTAATGACCCGTTTGTCTCAATCATGGTCAAACTGTCAACGCCTTTTTATGTAGGTTAATTTCATCCTTTTTATATTTTAAATCTGTCTTACGGATTCAAACGCATCATTCACACTTTTCACTCTTTCCATGTTTTGGATCCGTCTCGCGGATTCAAACATATCATTCATACCTTTCATTCCTTTTATGTTTTGAATCCGTCTCGCGGATTCAAACATATCATTCATACTTTTCATTCTTTCTATGTTTTGAATCCGTTTCGCGGATTCAAACATATCATTCATACTTTTCATTCTTTCTATGTTTTGAATCCGTCTCGCGGATTCAAACATATCATTCATACTTTGTTGTTCCGTACTTACTTACGGATTCGACATTCTTCATTCTTATCATTTATGCTTTTCATTCTTATATAGTACTCTCAATTTCTTGAGAGTCTTACTACCCATTTCACCCGCACATCCACCTATTACCCAATTCTACCGGACGAATGTCATATGCTTCTTGCGTATTGGCTAGGTGCGCAATCCACACACTAGTTTCATGCCTTCATATAATCATCGCCTTATGTACGAAGAAGTAGGTCTCAGTTTCGTGCAACATCTTTAAAACTTTACCAATACAACATCGTTGTCTTTCATCTAACATTTACCCTCCCCAAGAAGATTTCTTCCTTTTTCTTTTAACAACGGTACCCATGTATATTAATATTGTGTACCTGGGGTCCATCTGTCTAATTACACGCTTGGTGTTCATCTTAGACCGCATCCTCGGATCATCCTTCTCACACACTTAAGTTTACCTTGAATACACAATACGGTTAGCTTCCTTATATGAATACATAAATACATGCTTTTATTCAATTTATTCCTTTGGATCTTGATCGAGTCATGGATTGTACGGGTTCCTTCTCCCAAGAGCACACAGATTTGAGTTCAAGTACCTACCTTCTCATACTTGATTCTCTCAAACCGGGCTCTGATACCAACTTGTAAGACCCTAACACGTTTTGATCAAAAAGACGCAGCGGAAATACGTACCATAAAATTCTTTCATTATAAACGTCTTAACTTCCTTAAATGTTCATTTTAAAATAACTCTTTTACAATAATTGCACTCTTTGTACTCATTTATGAAATAAATGCATAACTTATGTTTGCTAATTTACAAAATCAAGTGTTCCCGTACAATCTACCTCGTGACTCGGTCTTCGATCGCTACACCTCGTGATGATGATCCATAATTCTGTACAACTTGCACTCATCACATATCATCATACCGTTAGTACAACTTTTATATATAAACATGATTCATAGCCATGGAGTCTCGTTACGTTCTATCCTCGTATACTTTCCATTCTGTTATCTTTCTAAATACACGCATTTCATCTGGGTGTCTAACTCTTGGTGAGACTTCAAAAATGTACCTGTATTACATTTCAATCTCAAGGCATACTATTAATAACTTTAATACTCAAACGTATTGAAATCATGCATACATATATACTTACAAACTTATATATACCCCTACATACGTACGTACATACATTCCTACATCCCTACATACACGCATACACTCATACAGACATACATACGTACGTACGTACATACGTACGTACGTACATACATACGTACGTACGTACGTACGTACATACATACATACATACATACATACATACATACATACATTCATACATACATACATACATACATACATACATACATACATACATACATACATACATGCATACATACATACATACATACATACATACATACCTACATACCTACATACCTACATACATACCTACATACCTACATACATCCATACATCCATACATACATACCGACATACATACATACATACATCCATACATACATACATACACACACACACACACACATACATACATGCATGCATGCATTCATTCATACGTACCTTCATATAGATATACCTACACACATACATATACACCTACATACGTACATACATACATTCAAACCTACCTACATGTTTACGTACAGGTTCTTGCATACTACTTCCATACAATTCTTGTTAACTTATTTGCATTTACTTGTTATACTCATACACTACTTACATGAGGCTTAAACTTGGATTTATAACCCACAAACATCAAGGAAACAATCAAAATCAAGTTTGGGATGCCCGACGAAGATCACGGTTAGTGAACCGAAGCTTACGGTACACCGAACAACTTAAATAACAATTTTCAGCATTTGGAACATGGGAGGGGCGTCGGTGACGGACCTACAGGGCATCGGTGACGCCTCCTTTTTTTTGCGTAATCAGAAACCTCTGTAGACAGTAAAATAGGGTGTCGGCAAAAATTGGAATTGCACATGGCATCGACAACACCCCCTCTAAAGCTGGTTTTTCTGCACCTTTGTTCCGTAGTTTGTTAACGCTAAAACTTGCGTAACTTTTAAACCGTTTACCAGTTTAACCTCCCGTTTCTTCCCACATGATCGTAGTTTGATATTCTATTATGTGAAATTAAGATCCAACATCCGGGTTAAGGAAATTCTTAACCCGATACCCGGTATGCGTTAAACTCATTCATTTCATTCAATTATACGAAATCAAACTTTGTTAAAAAATTTCCATTCATAAAATTGTTTATCCATTAGTCATAACTTACAACCGAGTCTTTTGACTATTAAACCGCGTCTTCGTTACTCGGTTAGCGTACTTATATGCAATTCTACCCATTACCCGGTTATAATATTGTAGCCGTTACTTAGGCATCATTCCGTTATAACAATAAGACCTCATTTTGAACCTTTCGATCTACTTAGCGAAAATCATCGATTTCATACAACCAAATCCATACTTAACTTCAATAATCATGCTTAATTAACTAGAACACTACTTTACTTAAACAAACTAAGAAGTGATTCCGAAAATCACTTACCTTATGCATCCGTGTTCGTATCCGCTTCCTTGCCTCCTCTTGACCCGTTAGCCTTTCGTGCTTGCGTCCATCTCGACATGATTCCTATACTTTCATGTCATCAAATTACATTCTTGTTAGCATACACCATTGTACATCTTAACGGTCATATCAATTGCATATTTTACATTTGACTTTAATTAGTCAATTCTAACAAGCATAGGACATTTGACCAAATTCACATCCTTACAAACTCATGCAATTTATCATGTCATTCCATTTAACACGTATTGATATAACATGTACCATACGACTTCTTATAATCCTACCGTTATGACAAGAAGTCAAATCTTGCTTCTTATGCGTAGTTGACTTTCAGAAATCAACAATTCATCATATTAACTTTCAACTTATCCTCATATATCCGTAACATCATAATAGGCTATACGAACGACACTATATACATCAAGCCATTTCATAAAATTTCGCATCCTAACTTCACTTAGACATTTCATCATACATTTGGTGTGCATACTACTTTCTAAGCATAATGTACAACTAATTCATGCATAATCTTCTAAGCTCATACATAATTCATCAAATCTTCTTACTAATCAACCGGTATCATTCACACATAAACATCAAACATATTAACACCACATTTCTTTCAATTCATCTAACAAGAATTCATCATACACAACATAGTACATCAACATTGAACAAGAATTGGACATGGATGATAATCCAAGTCATCATCCTTACCATAACAAATGGGTTTCACCTCAAAAACATCAAATTGATCCAAACCATGCATAATCCATGTTCTATAGTGTGATTCTAACACATATTCATACTCAATTTCATACCAATTCACGAATTAAAACATAACCCACTTCATACAAGATTACCAATCTAAGTTTTAAGACATACCTCATGATCCCCTTGTCACACCCCAACCGATGGCGGAAACATCGGAGTGAGACAAAATAGATTGCTCAAGACATCATAACACTAATATTTATTACAAGTATTTAAATAATAAAATTTCATTCCATTTCTAAAGAGTCAATTACAAGGAATTGAAACAAATACAACAACATGAATAATGAAATACAATACTATATGAGTACAAAAATTTAAAGTTTGTATCTAAGCATCCTACTAGATTCCATGTATCACCAAGATCATCGATAAACCTGCAACATGTTTTAAAGCGTAGTTCAATACAAAACGTATTGGCGAGTATACAAGTTTGGTACGTAGTATTTAAGTATAAAATTGACAAGGAACAATCCACATGGCAAACCTAGTTATCAAGATTAACGTATAAACTGGCATGCGATTTACAAGTCAACCCTCTGTTACGCAAGTAGCAAAATGCATGAATGATATCTTAACATGACCTCAAGAATACGGGCGGTGCATTACTCCTATAGCGCTATACGTGTTAAGTGGAGGCTCGTACGAAGCTAATGATAAGTTCATCACATACGAATCACCCACAAAACACGAATCAAGCATAACAAATAGTAAGCATGTATTGGATTGTTTGTTTGTGTAATTGCATAAGAATATGTATACTAAGTGTGTTTTGTACATAAAAACATGTTACTCCCAAAAGTGTGAAAACGGTAAAATGGGTCAAGTATACTCACAAAATTGCTAAGTCTTCTTTGGTAATCCCGTGAAGAGTTGAAGAGTTGGAGGATGGGACACCGAGGTCACCTTTTAGTTCTTGAAGAATTCGAGTTGAGTCTTGTAGGATCGAATCACAACCTGAATGAGTCGTTCGGAAGAGCTCTAGTCCGTTTCAGAGGCGGAAACTAAGAAACGGATGTAAAAACAGCTTGAATATCACTTTAAACGTCTTGTGTATTGAATTAAAAGCAATTACAATCACAAGGAATACCGGCAGCACCTCAGTATCAAATCTGAAAAACTATTACAAATGACAACTCAACACACCTATTTATACTCCACCTACTTCCGTTTGAAACATGACTTGACAACTTCAAACAGACACAACTTCAAACGGACACAACTTCATAATGCACTTTCAAGCTCGTTCAAACGATGTTTTTCAAACGGAATGTCATTTTCAAACGGACTATGCCAGTTTCAAACGGGATCGGTCAATTTCAAACGGAATAGGCCAGTTTCAAACGAGAAAACCTATGACGTCATCATTTTTCGAACACTTTCAAACGGAATGATGAAAATGTCAAGTTTTAGATCGATTTTAAAGCTGAAATTTTCCAAGATTTGTTAAAACATGATTGCGAGTATAATGTGAAATTTTGAGCCGATTTTAACCGTGAAAAATTTTAATTTTGTAAAAGAAGGTGTAGAAATCAGATTTTCAAGCTGAATATGGCAAGAGCTCTTCCTCCTGAGCTCTGATACCACTTGTAGGATCGAATTGCGACCTGAATGAGTCGTTCGGAAGAGCTCAAATCTGTAGGATCGATTTCGGATCCGAACGAGTCGGTTAGAAGAGTTTATCACCAAAACAGGAGGCAGAAACAAGTGTTTCGGTTCAATTCAGCAAGTATTCACTTTAATCTGTTGTTTCTATTGATGAGAAAGCGGATTACAATCACTACAATACTTCGGCAGCACTTCGTGGCTCACCGGTAGACAACACACACAACACCTTTTCCTGATTTCTCTCTTAATGACACTATATATAGACAGCCTGATTTCGCTCCTAGCAACATCTCACCATCAAGAGCGAAATCACCACTTAGCATCATGAGCGAAATCAGAATATAAGGCACTACGGGCGGAATCAGAATATAAGGGGTTTCGCTCCAAATGACAAGATGTCATTTGGAGCGGAATCACATCTAAATACAATATCTTGGATTCCGTGCCTTGTTCTAGTCTATTCTACATAAGACTCAATACAAAACGTAGGCGACAGACGGATGCGCCAACAAACTCCCCCTCGGATGTTGACGGAGTCATCATTGTTGAGTCTTCGGTTGTCAAACCTTCAGTCTTTATCAATCTTTATGCTTCTCTTCGAAGTATTCTCCATTGTAAGCATCCTCAATCAAACTCTTTCTCTTTCTTAGAATCTCAACCTAGTTCTGTGCTTTCTCTTGATGTCTTCAGACTCCCCCTCTCACTAAGCTGGGATCGTAGTCTGGAAATCATCATCTGCTCAGATATCGGAATCTGGATTTGAACAATCTTCATATCTGCAATTCTCTACCACACACATAAGTTTCTCAAATTTTAAACTTTTGCAAATTTAGAAACCAATTGCAGGTACCATTCAAAAAATGATTTAATCTTTGATAATATTTTGAAGACACAATTTCTTCATACATTCTTTCCCAAACCTGTTCATCAAGTTTAGCACTTGGAATTTTGAAAATCAGCTCTCCAACACCAGTTGTCGAAAATCTTTTTGAATTTTTCAAAATTTTATGCTAAAACACACTTAAAATCTTTTTAGATTTTTGAATGAGAATGCAGTAAAGAAATATTTACAAACAATATTTTTGTGAGTTCGTGCAAGAGGATCATATCAGTTTATGAGACAAATCACTAACACCGTTAAGCTTGATTTCATTTTAAGCTCTAAACAATTCACATAGATTGACGATATTGTTATCCACTTAAACTCAATCTAAAAACTTTAGAAATGCTTACCGATACGTTAAGGTATATTAATTTTTCACTAAGTTCTTATGGACCCCACAATCTCAGCATATCCCCTCATCATGCAATACATTGGCTCACGTAATGCCTTTAAACTTTTATCAACTATGATTTGTGCGAAAATAAAGCAGAATGTTTAAACATTAACGATCAGGTCGATACTTCCGTATACGAAGAGAAAGTCCAATGTTTAAACAAAATAAGAAAAATAAAACAAGTTGAAGTTGTTTAGGCTTTAACCACCAGGTCGATACTTCCGTATACGCAGAGGAGGTCCAAAGCTTAAACGAAACACCAACGAAAATAAAGCAGAACGTTTAGGCATTAACAACCAGGTCGATACTCACGTATACGCAGAGGATGTCCAATGCTTAAACAAAATAAAGAAATAAAACAAGTTTAAATCTTTGCAAAATAAAATGCACAATCACATCGACTTTTCAGCAAAGTTGTGAAAGTTCACAAACTTAACCAGTTTTATGTCTTTCGACAATCAGCGATTACTGAGTAGGCACACAGTCAAGAAGGACAAAGCTAAGTACTATGCTTTCGACCATGTTTCCCACTAGAACTAGGCTTTTTCATTTAAGTTTGTATCGTTATCGCAAATCTACTAGTCTAGCTGAGCCTACCGTCACATCCTTAGTGAGACAATTTATCACATTTTAACTTTCCATTTCTTTAGCATGTTGTGACAGTCCACTGATGTACTATCATTTCCTCTTTTATGCAACAAAAAACTCATTTTTCATTTTATCATGTTTTTGGCTTTTTCAAATTTTCTAATGTTTTTGGATTTTCTGAAATTATACTCCCCTTAAAATACAAATACATCTAAAGAAAAATTGAAAATAAACTATACAAGAACATGACAACTGATATCGAATTGCCTCAATTCTCCATCCTCTTGGCATAAACAATTAGAACTCCCCATCAGAACAAACTATTTTCCCATTATGATCTCAAAACACTTAAGTTTGTTTTAAACAAAATGGTTTTTCCGGAAAATTAGTTCTGTTGATTTTACCATTTGTAGGTTTGGGGAAAACTCATCACATTGTTTACCAACTCTTTTAAATAATTGTTAAATCAAGTTTAACTTAATGACCTTGATTAACCACTTGTAAGATCAAATATCAAACATTTTCAACCAATCATCCTCTGTTGATTGAATTCTCAAAGTGCCGATACCTACTCCACACTTACCAACCTGGGAGTTCCGGCAATTCACACTTATACACAAACAATTTTCATAAACAATGAATGATGCCGATTCATGCTCCACGATTACCATCTCTTCTTCACTGTGACTTTCAGCCGACCTGTGAACATTTCTTTTGGAAGCATAAAATTCTTTCACTCCTTTGGCCTTACCATCGACCATTTTTCCAAAAATGTGTTTCATAGTTCCGTTGAAAGCCTTATCAACATCAATTTTTTTCTTGTCAGAATAAAATTGATTTGAAATTTCAACGTTTCCAACTTTCTTCTTAAAATTTTCAGCCCGCAGAGGTGGAAAATTCACATCATCCACATTCGGAACTGATTTCTCAACCTTTTCTTTAACACTTGGCTCCTCTGATTTTGTGGAATCAGATTCATCACCAGAACTGTTTCCTGAACCCTTAACAACCCATTTTTGATTTTTCAGATTTTCTTTTCTTTTAACCACATTCTTTGAACATTCACCAATCTCAAAGGTGGAATTTTCAAAGCCTGTAAATTTTCTGGTTGTAAGTTCAGTTTTCTCAACAACTTTTTCTTTCATTTTACCAGAGACTTCCTGTTTTGGTTTGAATGTTTTCGGACAATTTCTAGCAATATGACCAGCAGTTTTGCACTGAAAACATGTTCTTGTCTCAGTCTTCTTCTGAATAACACTTTTCTTCATCTCATCTTGCTTCTTTGCAAGGAATTCTTGGTTTGTCTGCTTTCTGTACGCTTGCTCTTTCTCAGCTTCTAAAGAGTTTCCTTAAACAAACACAGTTTTTGGTTTATAAACTTTTTCATTTTTATGATTTTTCGGTTGATTAAATCCTAATCCTTTCTTTTTGAAATTACAGTTATGGTTTGGTTTTTTATGAATACCAGAACCAGAACTGTAACCCTTTTTCTTGTTTAATCTTTGTTGCACTCTTGAGGTGTAAGGTCTTGGATTTTCAGAAAGATTAATATCTTTTATTTCAGAAATGTTGATTTCTGTTAGTTTGAAAACCTTTTTAATTATTTCAGTTTTAACACCTCTTATTGGAAAAATCTCATCAGAATATAATTTGTCAGAATCTTTCAAAGTATATGCTACTTTGACTGGTTCATCATTCAAATTAGATTTTGATAGCAAAAATTCCTTATCATAAACCTGTTTGTCCTTTTTGATTGTTGACTCTGACTTGTCGGACCCATACTTTGACTCTGATTTGAACTCCAGTTTTGACTCCTCTATGTCATCTTTGTCTAACACCTGATCGACTACACTTTTTATCAATTCGGACTCATGATCAGTATCAGATGATGTGAACGTAATATCAATATTTTCTGGCAAATTATCCGACGACCCTGACTCCCACTGTAAATTAATTGCCTTTTTGACTCTTTCGGAATTTGGATTTCGAGACAAATATCCATTTTCGACCGGGGGCGGACATCTATTGTAGACAACACTTGGTTTCTTACCAGAAATTTCTACGTCATCTTCTTCTTTTGTCTCGGAATTCTTTTCTTCTGAAGTCTTCTCTTCTTCAAAAGTCTTCATTCTTTCAACGATCGGGTAAATCCTGTCAACAACAAAAGTAGAACATGAGTAACTTTTCAATAAATTGTTGACTCTTTCAGTTTCAATCTTTTGTGTTGCCAATTTCAATTCCAGCTCAGCACACTTCTCTGTGTAATAGTTGACGTCATCAAGCTGTCTCATGTAAGCTCCTTTGAGTGTATTCAATGCAACGGCTTGTTCACTGTTCGAATCAGTGTACTTGTTAATCTCTCTGTTCAAAGTATCATAAGATTCTTTCAATCTTTTTATGTTGTGTAGCAGCTCGTTGTTTTGCATGATCAAAGAATCACAATTCAAACACTTTTCAGGAACTTTGACTGCTTCAGTATCAACTTTGATTTCAAATTCAGGAACATCTTTGACTGTTCTTTTCGCTTGGAAAAACTCAGCTCTTTTCTTTTTCTCGGCTCCAACTTCAGCTTTTAATCTTTCTTCTTCTTCTTCCTCTTCTTCAATTTTTCTCCATTTTTCCTCTTCAGCTTCCCTGACTTTTCTGTATTTTGAAGCCCAATACTCATCATAAGCATTAGCAATAAAGGCTTTACCATTTGACATCTCTTTTTCCATAAATTCTTTATCTGGGCAAAAATTATCCCAACTGAACCCTTCTGGCAATTTTTCATCATCTTGATCTGCCAAACACACTTTACTTTCTATTGGAATGTATTTATCCTAGCTAAATCCACCATCCTTGCCCTGATTAACCAGACACGCTCTCTTTGAATCTTCAATTTCTTTTCTACCATGTGCAGTTTGAGCCTGATGTGGTGCCTGTTGTTGATATCGCTGTTGTGTGACTTGATGTTAAATCGCCTTTTTGTAGTAATCGTTGTTTCCGAAAGGGTTTTGAGCTCCACTCACTTCTCGATTTGTGCACTCTCTCTTGAAATGCCCCTTTTCCCTACAACGAAAACAAGTAACTTTAGTCTCATCAAAACCTAAAGGTGAAACATGTGCCTCGCGAAAATCATCTCTGCCTGTGATTTGTTTAAACTTTTCAGCCCGTCTCAATACACTAGCCATGCACCATTTAATATCCATCAATTCCATTTCCTCAGCATCAATTTGATCGTAATCCACTTTCGTGAGCATTGGATTTCCGATCCTCCCTGCAACTAAACCTCCATAGGATTCAAGCATGGTTACCAACAAAGACATGTGACTTTTTGCAACTTCCTCAGTATAATTCTGATCATTCTCAAGCTTTAAGGCAATGTTGCATTGAAGAACTTTGCCACTCGTTGTCGTAGAAAACTGTGGATCATAGGTTGGAAATGAAGAGAATCCTGTTGTGCTGCTTGATCCCTGAGACGTATTTTCAGAAGCACCTTTTGCATTATACGCAGTTTCAACCTTTGGAATAAAATTTGTCTTTTCATTAACACCACTCTTGAAATACAAACCGATGTCTTGTTCTCCATCATAGTTCTTCATCCTGGCGATCTTCCTCTGCTCCATCTCTTAAGCTTCCAGATGTTTGATGAACTCACCCAGTGTTAACTTTTTATATTCCTTCCGATTGTTTCTTAACATCATCAGAAAAGTTCCCCAAGTATCATGTGGTAACGCATCAGCAAGTTTCTCAATCAGCTCATCAGTATCCTTTTTGATGCTTAGCTTCGTCATATTTCTCACCAAGTTACAATATCTTTCAATAATCTGTTTGGTGTTTTCGGATTTCAAACCACGGAATAGATCAAATTCTTTTTTCATTAGTGACATCTTGTTTTTAAGCATATCATCACTTCCTATAGACTTTGCTTCCAATTCAGTCCAAATTGAATATGCACTTCCATCATGTTGAAGCAAAATCAAAATGTCCTCTTTAATTGCTTGCTGAAGCAGACTCACCAACAATTTCTCATCTCTATACTTCTTTTTCTCTTCAGCACTCATATCTCTGATTGTTAATTGAATACCATTTCTTATGGGCCTTTCATATAGGACTTCAGTGTGTTCCCAAGCATCCAAGTGATAAGCTTCAACCCAATTTCCAAAACGTTCGGAGCAACCATTGTATTCATCAATATCCAAGAGCTTGGGCGGTTTCTGTGATGTCCCGGTTTCATTTTCAAGCAAAGCATTCTGAGTAATGGTGATAGGACTAGCAAATGCATTGTAGAACTCGTTATCCATTGTTCAAGTTTCCAAAATTATCAAAAATTTCAAGTTCAGGCGAAATCAGGTTTTGGAGCGGAATCTCAAAGTTCAACTGGAGCGGAATCAAGCTAGATCTTTGGAGCGGAATTAGTTTCAACTTTTGGAGCGGAATCAAACTCAACCTATTGAGCGACATCAGATGATGGTCAGCTGGAGCGAAATTAGAATCAATTTCTGGAGAAGAATCAACCAATTAAAGCTGATCTGGAGCGGAATCAAGAATTAAGTCTCGAGCGAAATCAAGCTGAAAACCAATTTGGAGCGTAATCAAGATCAATTCTCGAGCTGAATCACTATGACGTCATCTTTTCCGAGAACAGTTTCGAGCGGAACCTCAAAAATATCAAGTTTTAGTTCGAATTTGGACATGAAACTTCTAAGGCTTTGTTAACTACCAATTCCGAGCAATAAGTGAAAATCTGAGCCAATTTGGACCGTAAAATGATGTTCAATTTGAAAAGAAGGTGTAGAAAAACAGAAAACGCAGCTGAATTGTATAGAACTCTTCTTCTTGAGCTCTGATACCACTTGTAGGATCGATTTCGGATCCAAACGAGTCGGTTAGAAGAGTTTATCACCAAAACAAGAGGCGGAAACAAGTGTTTCGGTTCAATTCAGCAAGTATTCACTTTAATCTGTTGTTTCTATTGATGAGAAAGCTGATTACAATCACTGCAACACTTCGGCAGCACTTCATGGCTCACCGGAAGACAACACACACAACACCTTTTCCTGATTTCGCTCTTAATGACCCTATATATAGACAGCCTGATTTCGCTCCTAGCTACATCTCACCATCAGGAGCGAAATCACCACTTAGCATCATGAGCAAAATCAGAATATAAGGCACTACGGGCGGAATCAGAATATAAGGGGTTTCGCTCCAAATGACAATGGAGCGGAATCACATCTAAATACAATATCTTGGATTCTGTGCCCTGTTCTAGTCTATTCTACATAAGACTCAATACAAGATGTAGGCGACAGACGGATGCACCAACAAAATCCGTTTCAGAGGCGGAAACAGAGAAAGGGATGTGAAAACAGCTTGAAATACACTTTAAACCTCTTGTATATTGAATTAACAATGTTTACAATCAGAGGATAAACCGACAGCACCTCGGTATCACTTGGCCCTTTCGTTACAAATGACATAAACAACACACCTATTTATAGTCCTCTAGGTTCCGTTTGAAATCAACATGACAACTTCAAACGAGCCTTTCAAACGGACATGCCTTTTCAAACGATACATTCAAACGACCAATTCAAAAGTCAATTTCAAACTAAATGTTTCTTGTCGTTTTGTCTCATGTTGCAATGATGATGACATATGATGATGTCATCTATTATGATGTCATCATTCAACATGATGACATCATGCTTGATCAGATCCGCAACGCAACCCAGACTCGATATAAGACGAAGTCGACAGATGTATGCACCAACAAGTCTTTCAAATGCAAAGAATTAGAGAGGGTTTGGAGATCAAAGGAGTGTTATCAAAACAAATATACTTTTATATTTATTTTTATAAAAAATAACTTCAAGCCGACAAGTTTCGTTTTATAATTAAACACGTATCGTTTCACGGATCTTTATGAAAAACGGGCAGAGTTTCCTCTGTTTTTGGACGATCCCGACAACACAAGTTGTCGATATATTTTCTAAAACGCAACAATTCAATAATAATATATAAATAAATATAGTTCTACGTATTTTTATAAATAAGTTATAAGGTTCGGTTTCACGATAAAATATTAATTAAACACGAAACAAATAAATTAATAATCTCGTCATTGTTATTCGAGTCTCGTGTTTAACCCGTGACCCGAGTTGGCCAGTTGACTGTTTGACCCAACACGAGGCCCGACACGAGAAACTGAACCGACTGGAACTAGACTGAACTGAGTTAACCCAGACTGAACCGAGTTAACTCGTACTAGAATAGAGCCAAGATTGAGCCGAACATGACCTCCATTACTGTTGTCACCGGATGCCGGAAACACGGGGTTCGAACCGTTCTTGAACCTGAAATGAACAAATCACAACCTAAGACTTAGAACTGAACTAAGAACCGAGATTAAACCTGAAACGAAAACAAACCGAACTGATGTCGACCAAAGTTGATTGACGTCGGCCGGAACTCGAACCCGAAGCCGGAACTAAAACAATCCGGAGCCAAAACCCGACTCGACCTGAACTGCTGGAACCGAAGCCGCCGGCAGCGGCGTCGCTACCGTTCCGTCTTCAACATCCTTATCGATTTCCAACTCGACCAAAGCTAACCCGAACAGCAACCAGTTGAAACAAACTCGAAACCAACTGACCGACATTGAACCAAATCGGAGCTGAACCACTGCCGCCGCCGCCGCAGACAAGGTTTTCTTGAAAGGCGGTTTCGCCGTCTTTCTCTTTCTCCCTGCTCTGATCTCTCTTTCTCATCTCTCTCTCTCTCTCTTCTCCGCGTTCTCGCCGCTGTGCGCCACCGGTGGTGGCTGGCCGGTTATTTAAGGGAAAACAGTGGATTGTGAGGTGATGTAAGAAGAAGAGGAGGGTGAGAGGTGTAGTGGGTGTTCGCCGGAAAACGAACGGCACCGGAGGTCGCCGGAATTCGTCTCAGGTTGCCCGAATTTTGAGAGAGAAAGGGGAAGTGATAGGGGGCTAGGGTTTTGAAACGAATAAGGTGGGTTTAAGGTGTTTATATAGTTAGGGTTTCGAGTGGGTTAGGCCTAAAGCCCGTTAGCAGCCCAATCGCGTTTCAAGACCGTTTTCACGTCCGAACATCATAAAACATTGTAATATTTTATTTAAAGTTGAAAATACATAAAATGTATGTTATAAATCGGCTTTGACGCGCATGTTCATCAATTGCATTAAAAACGCTTCGGTTGTCGTTTCTAGTCAATTTTTCGATCCGATTTCGACTGTGATTCTAAGAAATAAATAGCGAACACGTATTTCCTAAAAATATGGAAATACGAAAATACGAGGCATTACAGTCTCCCCTCCTTTAGGAAATTTCGTCCCGAAATTTATTCAGAAGGAAGTCTTGAAATGGTTTTGGCAGACTGAAGAGGATTGTTTAAAATTGGGGCTTTGAAGTTTGAGACGTTTTGAAAAGTATGAAATTTGAAGAACAAAAAGATAGGTTGTAAAAGGAGTTTGTTTGGCTGAAAATGGATCGAGATATTAAGCATAAGTAATAACGTGGATGTGTGTGTATAGGCAAAGTGAGTTTAAGCAGTTTTTGAATAAAACAAATTGGAGATGTATATATATAAAATGTGTCGTGTTAAGAAGAAAATTATGTACAAAACGGTTTTTATTTTGATGAAAAGTGTGGTAGTTTGTATGGAATGTTTCAGAATAGTACTAAATCGCATATTTGTAGAAAATTGTTTATTGAGATGATCGAGAAGGTTAGGTATTTATAAAAAAAAGTGTTGAGATTACGGGTCGTCTAACTATGTTTGCGCGTAAATAAAGAATGGAAGAAAGTTTAAAAAGCAAGGAAGTATTTTATGATTTGAACGTTTAAACCGTTTGATTGTAAATAAGGTTTGTATAAAAGACAAGGGTTTGAGAGTGATGGAGGTATAAGAGTGATTCGGTTGCTCCAACCATGAATGGGAGTATAAGGACGATATGAGTATTGGACAGACGAAAGTAGTGGGTTAAGAATGAAGTATCCTCGTGGATAATCGGATATCGCGCGTTTAGCAATGCATTTGTGGGTTGTTAAAGTTTGTATTGGGTCTAAAGGTCTGTAAAACACTGAATTTCTCATGGGTTTTATGAAAAATTGGAAACATAGTGAAAACACTTATATATAGGAAGTACCAGCGGCGTATCCACCATGTTTTAACCATGTTACGTCGGTCTCGTATTCGGTGTCATGTTACGTTCCGTGTCTTAGCATACACAGTAGTACACTCCATGATTCTCATGCGCCTATCACTATAATCCCGTGTGCATCCTCGTTATACCGATCGTCGCATGATCCACATAGCTTGTACTAGTTGTGTATAAATTAGGGTATACATAAATTTTGAAAATAAGAACGTGTACGTATAAGAATGTATTTTATAAGCATGTTTATCTTTAAGTATGTATGGGACCCACGTAAGCGAATCCCTCGGATTCCACTCTCATTCGGGTACGAATGTATGAATCATGAGTATGATGAAAGTATGAGCATAAGTATAAGTTTAAGTATGAATATGCACGTGTGTATAAGCATGAACATAAAACGTATGAGTATGAATATGAATATGAATACGAGTATAAGCATAAATTTATTGTCATGAGAATGAGTATGAGTGTTGGTACGAATAATAAAGATTACGTTTGTAGTATATGTTGGAACATAATGAATTTAAGCGTATAAAAGCGTTCAAAAGGTTGAGTATGTAAATACGAATGATATTAATGAAATTCACGAGATATCAACTAAAACGTGTATGATGGTATGCATGTATAGTTGTTTGAGCAAAACATTGAGTTTATTGAATCAAAATGGATCGAGTTTGACTTGGAAGGTAGAATCTCGTTTGTAAATGTAAATGAATATAAAGTACTTATTGGTAATGCATGATGTATTTTGTAAGGAACGGAAATGCTACCTTTGTTTTTTTTTTTTCAAAAAAGATTTACGTAAGTTGAAGACTGTCGGTCCCCATGAAGTCTTCTTGCCCACGTGTTTGGAAATTTGAATGACGTATTGAGCTGTGTACGAAAAGGTTTTTGAAAGAGCAAGTTTGCATCGTTTTAAAGGATCTAGCATTAAAATAAGAAATTTGAAATTCCGAGGTTCTCGTGAAACGTTGGTTAAAAAAAGTTTAGCATAATAAACTTAGCGATCCTTGAAAATTATCTTTAATATAATGATTTATTAACTTTGAAAAGAGTTTGAGTAAAATGAACTTATAACAACTAGAAGATATTATAGGCATGTGAGAAAAGTTGGTTCGATTTTCGATTGAGAATGAAAGTTCTTAGTATAATAACATGACATGAGCGTGTTTTAGCGATTTATGTGAAACATGAAATTTGGAGGCAATAGATTTAGTAGGCCGACTAAGTTGATGGGTAGCACTTCGTCAGATTTTGAAAAATCGAGGAACAAAACGTTCATGGTATGACTAAGTATTTCGGGAATGCAGTTTATGTGAAATAGATTGTGGGGTGAGATGTATGTTTAATAAAACAATGAATTTTGAAATGGATATAAGTAGGGATTTTGACAAATGAAAAACGACTTAGATATAAAACTTGATCGAGTTGTATAATGAAGTCTCTTTTGAAGGAAAATTTTGGTAACGTTCACCTAGGTAAGGGAATCACCCCTAACTTGTCGGTGATGTCGTTTTAAGAAAAGGAGGAGTGGAATTAATCATCAAGGTAAGGAAATCACTCATATCTCTATGATTTGTCTCCATTTTGTGGTTATAAGAAATGTAAATATAATTGAGTGACGTTTTTTTTTTTTTTTGAAATCATGCATGTAAATGATGTATAGATGTAAGAAAGATTTAGTATGATGTGCATATAAGAAAACAATCCCGAAAGAAATTTGAATTTGGAAAGGGAGAATTGCATCATATGAGATTGATACTAGTAAAACATAGGTTCGATTAAAACTTGGATTGTTCCAAAACGGAACTTTAACTAAACCAAAGTGGTCGAAAATTCTTTTGAATTTGAGAAACATGCTTTGGCCTAATAGGTGAAACACCCTCGCCGAAATTTTGGTTAACGGTATTCACCCTTCCGGTTACTACATGTCCCAAATCAATCGAAAATTCTAGACTTGGCGGGATTTATGAAAATTAATTAGTGGGACTAGTCGACAAGGTGCGGGTTTCACCCCTAACTTGACGATTTTGTACCCTAAGTGTGGTTGGTACTCGGCAGGTCAAAATTTAATTTCAACACTTTGACGAGTGTCCATTAGAATTTGTAATTGAAATTCTCCATCAACGTGATGATTTCACTCCTAACTTGATGGTGAATTTCGTGCAAAAAGAATAGGTGGATTGAGAGTCGTTCACCAAATTGTGGGTTTCACGCCTATTTTGGTGAAGTCATTTCGTTTGTACAATTCGAGTGATTTTGAGTTTAGTATAAACGAGTAAAACACGTATGTTCTAAATAATAATAACAAGTATGAGCACATAAAGCATTTCAAGAAAATAACACGTAAGAGACATTTCAAGAAATTAGCATATAAATCAAGTATGGTCGAATTTGGTACTTAACAATAGACTAGGTCAAGAGCATGGTAATTTTCCTAATTCCCTATAGTTATGGCTCTGATACCAATCTGTCACACCCCAACCGATGGCGGAAACATTGGAGTGAGACGAAATAGATTGCTCGATACATCATAACACTAATATTTGTGGCAAGTATTTAAATAATAAAATTTCATTCCATTTCTAAAGAGTCAATTACAAGGAATTGAAACAAATACAACAACATGAAGAATGAAATACAATACAATATGAGTACAAAAATTTGAAGTGTGTATCTGTCACACCCTGGCTTTGCGGAAGCGTGGTTATTTTGGTGTGACTTCTTAATACCATAGCTTAATCATAACAAGCTATATGAAATAAAAACCATGCAAGGTCATCCATTAAAATAAGTTTGAAGAGTAAAGAACCACAACATTGTCTTAACGGATATCACATCCTAACAAGCATAAACAGTTTTCAAAAGACACAACACCAACAAGAAATAAACACAGTTTAAGAACTGTGACTAGTCCAGGAAAAAGTCACATCCCTTAAACTCGGATGACCTCGAGACTAATGCAGCGGGAAAACGTGTCATACCGCGCCAGATCCTTTAATTCCCTGAAATACATGTAAGTTGAAAAATCAACAATAATGTTGAGCGAGTTCATGTGTAAGTGAGTAAATAAACCTTTGTATGTATAAAAACCCTGGTATGTAGCAAATAAGGAAAAAGAGATCACCAATGGTTTGCAAGGCCATTGATATGTGTGAAGTGCAAGTAGGAAGACTCAAACCTAGCAGATTTATGCGTTGGGTACAAAGTCACCCCGAGGTCCGTTCTGTTTGGGCCTGGGGCTGGGCTCGCTACACCCAGATAGATCTACCGCTCCTGCCCCTCGGTCCTACCCTGAGGATTAATGGCCTCAAGTTTCCGCCTACCCACTCACATGATCTGAATAATAACCCTCCTTACGCTAACCATACCATGTAAGAATTATTCGTAATCATAGTAACATGTATTTCACCCCCGCAGTTTAGAAAACTGAAAACAGTTAAGAGAAAAGGGGGACATGAACTCACAGTGGTGCGTCTCTACCAAGTATATCTCCTGATCAAACAGTTGTGCGATGACCTACACGTACTAAATATATTAGACGGACGGCCGTGCCTTAGCTTAAGGTTTAAGTTTTTGGGAAATAGTTAGACAACTATTTCGTGTTTATATTTTTGTAAATACTTGGTAATTATTCTCCTTCCCAAGGATGGGGGATTTAATACATGCGTGTTCGTAAAATTCGAAATACATTACTAGGTCTCACTTAATATATTTTATTTCTTACTTCAAAATATAAATATTCTTCCCAAAATAATACTTTGACAAAAATACGCGCTCATAAATATTTTCTTAAAATGCGTAAGTTACGTTTTAAAGATCAGGTGGTAATAATTATACCGTTGTAACTTATTATTTATTATGAAGGTGTTTGTATTATTTTTGGAATCGTTAACATTCGGTAATATTATTTTTACCCTAAAAATAATATTTGTATAGTTCACAAAATAATCATAGAAATTCACAAGTGTTGTTATGAAAAACATATATTCTAAATATATATATTTCAGGTTTTATTTTGTGAAAATCCCACCTCCGACACTTAGAAATTTTGTAAACAGAATCATGGCGAAATTTGCGTCTTTGAAAACAAGTTAAAAATGTATTTCTAACACTTGTGATGAAAATATTTTCAAGTGTTAGGTTTTTGGAAAAATTTCGCCAGAGTTTCCCCTGTAATTGGAGGTGGCCACGCTTTCAAGCGTATCATTTTCTTTTAAAATCCAAATCAACAATTTCCTCAATCAACAATAAACAATATTCAACTAGTTAGAATAGGTATAAACGCAAAAATACATGAACTTGAAGTTTATCCAAAAATATGAAGTAAATCCCATTACTTTTAGTGGATCTTTTGTATAAATCAATCCGGTTTCGTAAAAGTCTCGTTTTTAACGAAATTCCATCTTTACAGCTTCTTGTAAACTTTTACAAAAATAGTTATTTTTTCGAAACTTTGTGTTACACAAGTGTTTACACACTTGTGTGTTTGCTAAAATCATTCTTGTTCATGTAAGATCCGGCTTTAGAAAATATGATTTCTTTGACACTTGGTCCTTTGAAAGTACCGCTTGTAGATCCGTAGATCTACTAGTTTTGAACACCATTTCATAAGTAAAATCGATTTTACACAAGTTCATGTTTAGTGTGTGGTAGAGTTTCATCATTTAACCCTTTTTATACTTAAACAACTCTATGTCATGATCCATGATCGTGACCAATCTGGGTTAGACGATGATCCGAGCTACCACATCATAGATCGGCACTAAATAGTTACACAAAACTAGTCCTGCTAGATTTACACAACATCATAGCTTTTAACCATCATTTTTAACATTTTAGTAGACTTTTAACACTTCATCTTGCAAGTTCACGAGTTTTAATCGTCATATCTTATTTTAACCACTTTAAAATAGATCGAGAGTGTGTTTCAAGCAACTTACTACTAGCTCGAGGCTAGGGAAGATTCTAGTCGAAGAATGAGTGGATAAAAGCAATGAGAAGAGGTCCTTCACGTTCCGAATGCACCAAGCCTCCTCGTATGTGATCCTTAACACTTGTATGCTCTTGGAATGAGATGATCAAGATCGAAAGATGGATGGATGGGGAAGGGGATGTTCGGCCGAGAGCTTTGGGGAGAGAGGGAGAGAGTGTGTGTTGGTGAGTGTTGAGTGAAAGTGTTAGTGTGTCAAGACTTGATCTTATAGGCAAATGTTATAATCATTATCCAATGGTTTATGTGTCTAATAGATATTAGGCAACTTTGATTAAATTAATCACAAGAGTACAAGGGGTGTCCCCCTTGGGGACGGTTCGGTTAGAGAGGGGGGGGGGGGAGTAACTTAGTTCAAATCCAACCAATAGTTAAGCATTAGTTAGGTTAGTTAAGTTAAGTAGGAACTTAATCCGGTTACTAATATGTTATGCATTATAGTGGGTGTTAGGGTATTCGGGGACCCTAACTGGCTCAGAAAAAGATAAACAATGTTAATGGCAATATTTTTATGTTCCGGGTAAAGTCCGGTTGTTCGGTTGGATAGTAATCCGTTAAAGCGCTTAACAAAGCTTTAAAGTGTCGTTAATACTATTTTTAGTGACACAACTTATTCCCGACACTTTGGAAAGTGTCTAGTAATGTTTTTCTCATGTTTTGGCACTTTATTAGTTAGCTAGATGCTGAATTTTAATTAAAGTGCTGAATTTTGTACTTAAAGTACGTTTTAGGCACATCCGGTCACTGTAATCTCATTCCTAGTGACGCAGTTCTACAACCCTTATATCCCTACACTCACCACTAGTGTAGCAAACTATCTCAGGCTCTTACAGGCCTTAGAGGCAGTACCTGCCTGGTGCTAGTTATGACAGCACGTTTAATAGGTTATCCGTTCATTGTGCTACTGTGCTTTTGGTGCATCAAGGTTGTCACAAAGGTGCTGTAAGCAAAACATGGAGTGACAGCAAGTAAAGTATGATGCAAGTAAGTACATGTATCAGCATTCAAGTAGCAGTTTATCCACAAGTTCAAGTAAGCACAGTAATTAAGCAGCAATTAATTATTAATTAAGTCGTACGGATACCTGGTTTAGTGAGGGTTGTCACATTCTCCCCCCGTTAGAAAAATTTCGTCCCGAAATTTTAAGTTCCGCTTCTAGAAGCAGGGTTCTTGGGAAATAGGTGGGGGTATTTCTCTTTCATCCGGTCCTCACGCTCCCAGGTGTATTCAGGACCATGTCTGGCATTCCAACGAACCTTGACGAGCTTGACACTGCTCCGGCGGGTCTTGTTTACCTTCCAATCCGTAACCTCAACAGGTTCTTCAACGAAATGGAGCGTGTCGTCAACATGAATCTCGTCGGTGGGAATGACAACGGTATCTTGAGTTGGACTTTTCTTTAGGTTGGATACATGAAATGTATCGTGAATTCCATTCAGTTCAGCAGGTAAGTCCAGCTTGTATGCTACTAGCCCTATTCTTTCCAAAACTCTGAAAGGGCCAATGTAACGCGGATTCAACTTCCCACGCTTTCCGAAGCGTGCCACACCCTTCCAGGGTGAAACTTTCAATAAAACCATATCTCCAACTTGGAATTCCAAATGTTTCCGGTTTGGATCTGCATAGGCTTTCTGTCTGTCGCGAACCGCTCCGATGCGTTTTCAAATCTGCGCAATCTTGTCTGTTGTCTCTTGGACGATTTCGGGACCAACAAGCTGCCTATCACCTGCATCAGCCCAGCATAGGGGTGATCGACACTTGCGTCCGTAAAGAGCATCAAATGGCGTGGCTCCAATACTGGTGTGGTAGCTGTTGTTGTATGAAAATTCGACCAGTGGCAAATGCTTATCCCAGCTACCGCCCAAATCCATAACACATGCTCTCAGCATGTCGTCCAAGGTCTGAATAGTCCGCTCGCTTTGACCGTCGGTCTGAGGGTGAAATGCAGTGCTCAGATTTAATTGTGAGCCAAAAGCTTCTTGGAAGGATTGCCAAATCCTTGATATGAAACGTCCATCTCTATCAGAGATGATCGAGAGAGGCACTCCATGACGTGCGACGATCTCTCGCATATATATTTCTGCCAGTTTGCTGGTGTTATCCTTCTCTTTGATTGGTAGAAAGTGTGTGGACTTTGTTAGGCGGTCAACTATCACCCAAATAGTGTTATGAGCTCTTGGCGTTCTTGGCAACTTTGTAATAAAATCCATGGAGATTTGTTCCCATTTCCACTTGGGAATCTCAGGTTGTTGCAGAAGTCCTGAAGGCTTCTGGTATTCCGCTTTCACCTTAGCACACGTTAGACACTTGCTCACATAAACAGCAACATCGCCCTTCATCCTAGTCCACCAATAGTAATCCTTGAGATCTTGGTACATCTTATCCGCTCCTGGATGGATAGAGTACCGCGATTTGTGAGCTTCATCAAAAACAACTTTCCTTAAACCACCAGACAGAGGAACCCAAATCCTTTTCTCAAAACATAACGTTCCTTCCTCGTTTGGCAACAATAGCTTCTCCATCCCACGGAGATATTCTTCTTCAAGATTTCTTTCCTTAAGAGCTTCTTTCTGCGCGGCACGAATGCGCAAGGAAAGATTGGTTTGGATAATCATTTCTAAAGCCCTAACCCTTATGGGCTTGATCCTCTCTTTTCGACTTAGGGCGTCGGCAACCACATTCGCCTTCCCTGGATGATACTTTATCTCGCAATCGTAATCATTTAACAACTCAACCCATCATCTTTGTCTCATATTCAACTCCTTCTGGTTGAATATGTGTTGTAGGCTCTTATGATCTGTAAAAATTGTACATTTCGTACCATATAGGTAGTGTCTCCAGATCTTTAAAGCAAATATCACTGCGCCTAGCTCCAAATCGTGCATGGTATAGTTCTTCTCATGTACCTTCAACTGACGTGATGCGTAAGCAATAACCTTCTGGCGTTGCATCAACACGCAACCCAATCCTTGACGCGAGGCGTCACAGTATACCACGAAATCGTCAGTACCTTCCGGTAGTGCTAGGATTGGCGCATTGCAGAGCTTATCCTTCAACAGCTGAAACGCTTCTTCCTGTTTGATTCCCCAATCAAACTTCTTATCTTTCTAGGTGAGGAGCGTCAATGGTTGAGCGATCTTCGAAAAATCCTCAATGAACCTTCGATAGTAGCCAGCCAAACCCAAGAATTGTCGAATCTCGGTTGGCGTCTTTGGCGTTTCCCAATTCTTGATCGCTTCGATCTTGGTTGGATCCACATGGATTCCATCTCCATTTACCACATATCCAAGAAATTGGACTTCACGTAGCCAAAATTCGCACTTAGAGAATTTGGCATACAGCTGTTCTTTCTTCAGCAGCTCCAAAATAGCTCTTAGGTGCTGTTCGTGCTCAGCCTTTGTCCTTGAATAAATCAAGATGTCGTCGATAAACACAATCACGAACTTGTCCAAGTACGGCTTGCAAACTCTATTCATCAAATCCATAAAGACTGCAGGTGCGTTTGTCAACCCAAACAGCATAACAAGGAACTCGTAGTGTCCATAACGAGTTCTGAAGGCTGTCTTCGGGATACTCTCCTCTTGTATCCTTAACTGATGGTATCCAGATCGCAAATCGATCTTTGAGTAAAAGCTTGAACCTTGCAGTTGATCAAACAGATCATCAATTCTTGGCAGAGGATATCTATTCTTGATCGTCAGCTTGTTCAGCTCCCGGTAGTCTATGCACATTCGAAAACTACCGTCCTTCTTTTTGACAAACAGGACCGGAGCTCCCCAAGGCGAGAAGCTTGGTCGGATAAATCCCTTGTCTAACAACTCTTGAAATTGTGTCGACAATTCTTGCATCTCAGATGGGGCAAGTCTATAAGGTGCCTTAGCCACAGGCGCGGCGCCTGGGACTAAATCGATGTGAAACTCCACTTGCCTCTGAGGTGGCAGTCCAGGCAAGTCCTCCGGGAAGACTTCCGGATACTCCCTCACGACAGGGATGTCTTCGATCTTCGGTTCTGCAGCTTTCTTGTCTACAATGTGTGCCAGGAAGGCAGCACATCCCTTCTGTAAACACTTTCGCGCTTTCAGGCAGCTGATGATTCTTAAAGGCGTATCACGCTTTTCACCATGAACCACAATTGTTTCACCATCTTCGGTTGGGATGCGAATGATCTTCTCGTGGCAGACAATTTCTGCCTTGTTGCTTGATAACCAATCCATTCCTACTACCACGTCGAAGCTTCCCAACTTGACTGGTAGTAGATCCAAAGCAAACTCACGTTCTCCCAACTCGATTGCACAACCTCTGATCACTTCATTGGCTTCTACTAACTTCCCATTAGCCAATTCGATTGAGTAGGGAATATCTAACTTACTAGCGGCTAAACCAAGCATATTCTTAAATTCTAACGACACGAAGCTATAGTCGGCACCAGTATCAAATAAAACGAATGCATAGCGTTGGTTTACAGGGAACGTACCAGTACGACATTGGGATCCTGGCGCGCTTCCCTCGCTTCGATATTGAACACTCTTCCACGGGCTTGGTTCAACTCTGGGCAGTTCCTCTTAAAGTGCCCGATATCACCACAGTTAAAGCATCCAGGTCTTTGCCCGTTTCCACCTCCATTTCCAGCTTGGTTATTCCTTTGGTTATGATTCACAGCGCCCGCTTGATTCACATTGTTGCCTCGATTCCCATTACCTCCATTGTTTCCTTGTGGGCGATTTCCAATTCCACCCCGGTTATTGTTTCTGTTTCCAAATCCTCCTTGGCCTCCCTGGCCACCAGTGGCCCAACAAGAATCCTTCAAGTGGCCAGGTTTCCCACACGCTTCACATACCTTCAAACCACATCGGCCAGAATGGTGACGCTGGCAGGTGTTGCACTTGGGCTGGGTGCCCATATATCCCTTTCCTTTCTTTCCACCACCAGCTGTAACCTGAGCTGGCGCGTTTGGCTCTCCTTTCTTAACAACACCACTAGTGCCTTGTTTGAAGTTTGAGAACTTTCGTTTGTTACCTCTGGATGACTCGACGTGAGTCTCTTTCTTCTTTGTCTCGATATCATCGAACTTGTTCAGGCGGATAGCCTCCTCAGTGAGAGCCACGCTTAGATCGATCGCCTCAGTAATTGTTGCAGGCATGGAGGAGGTCACCATGCTTATTATTTGAGGAGCTAATCCCCAAATGAAGCGTTCAATCCGCTTGAATTCTGGAGTGACCATATAGGGTACCACATGCGACATGTCGTGAAACCTCTGAACATATTCCGCGATCTTCGGAGCTTCCATCTTCAAATGCCAGAACTCAGTTTCCAATCTTTGGATTTCAGCGCGAGAACAATACTTTTTGCGCATTAGTTCCTTCAGTTCGGTCCATGTTAGTGCGTAGGCAGTAGCTTCACCAAGTGTCTGCACTTGCAAATTCCACCAAGATAGGGCTCCATCCAAAAATAGCCCAGAAATGTAGGTGACTTGCTGGTCTGGTGCACATTTGCTCATGCAGAGAACAGATTCAGTCTTCTCGGCCCAACGAACAAAAGCGACAGCACCTCCGGCGCCATCAAAGTTGACGGGCTTGCAGTCTAGAAACTGCTTGTAGGTGCACCCTGCACATACGTTACATCATATGAATGACATTAGCATCCTTGCTAGAGATATCCAATTAGATCATGGTATGTCTTAATGACTTAGTATTACCATGAGGTGGATTGTTGTTGCCATTGTTTTTTGAGCTGCTTCCACTGGGTCCTCCTTGCGAGGCGGCGTATTGCGCGATGGCAGCAGCGATGACTTGTTGGAGTTCTGCCTCATTGGTAGGCATCGGCGTTTGACGTCTCGGCGGCATCTTCTAAAAGATGGGTTCACGTCGGTCAGACTATAATAAAGCGTACGTATATAATGATAGTAATAGTACATAACATCTCATGTTATAATCATATTAATCACACAACATCCCATGTTATAAGACATAAATAATCAATCAAAACATCACATATGATGAGAATACCGCGATTGCATTGCCAAAATCGGGACCACATGCTAGAGTGTACAAGTACATAATAGTGTCATACATCATCATCGACTAAGGGCTACATCACCCCAGTCCAAAAGAATATCAAATCAGTGTCAATAGATCCCATATACATTATCAACAAAAGTCAGAATCAGAATGCAGTCTCCAAAAATGCGGTGTGGTCAGAGCAATCGCCGTCTTCTCACCAACGTCTACCCATGCTGTACTAAAGATGCCCTAAACTGATGGTGGTGGAGGAGGGGGAAAATGGGTGTAGAACAAATGTCGCAAATGGAGCCAGTCCTCCTCCATGGCTCTCTGGGTACGCAACCAAGAAGCAACCTGCTGCTCAAGTGCCAAAAGGCGTGCAGCATAGTCAGGTAACAATGGTCGAGGGTGCTGCGAAGAAGCAGGGTGGGTCTGACCCTGACACTGGCACGACAGTGGCTGAGCTCTCTCAAGCTCCTGAATGCGTCGTGTGAGTGCCTCCTGCTGGACAACAAACGACATCAGAACGTCCTCACTAGAATACCCCATATGGAAAGGATGGTAGGGGTCGGTCGATGGCATAACAGACGGTGACGTCCAGAGAAATGGCTCGCTGGCTGGATCAAAAGGTGGCACAAAGAATGGCGGTGCAGGGGGAATAGCAGATGAAGACTGTGGCATAACTGGAATAGATGTCGGCACATGTCCAAAGGGATGAGCCGAGGAACCCTCTCCAGGTCGAGCTGGAGGTGTGTACTGTGCAAGTGAAAAAGAGAAATCAACGTGACGTGCATCGGTGGTATGAGGAGGAATAGGTGGAAGCTCATCATCCGCAGTAATCCACCCATGCTGGGCGTGCTCATCTCGTGGGTCAATCTGTGCCTCAAAAAGTGCTCGATCAAACTGTACAGGCATAGGGTCAAGGTGGGGTGCAACAAGAGGGTCAGCAGGTATATCAGCGATAAGTGGGGGATCAACATGATCAGCAGCAATAACATGGTCACCCTCCAGTAGTGGTGCATCAGCAGGGTGATTATCAATGGGTAGGTCAGCAATCACAGGATCAATGGGCATGCCAGCATGAACAGGTTCATGCTCAAACACTGGGTCAGGAGCAGCTACTGGCTCAAGGGCCATGGCAGGCTCGGGATCAACGAACTCCATATCAAAATCTGCATGATCAGCGAATGCAGGGTCAACTGGGTCTACTGGGTCAACCATAGGCTGATCTAAGTGGATGAACTCTATCTCCTGGTCCGGGTCAAATCCAGGGGGAAAAACAGGGTCTGAATCCTCATCGAGGTCGTGATCGAAAGCAAATCTAGGATCAGAGACAGCAGATGATGCCCTGTCAGGATCTGAACCTTGTGAATAGTGCTGTGCGCTCCGAGTGTGTGACGGTGCGGAGGCCACATACTCGAAGGAGTCTGGAGCGGGTGAGTGTGCAGGTGACTCCTCAGCTGGAGCATCTGCGAGTAACAAAAGACCATCGTCAGCTAGAAGGGCCTCGCCCTCATCATCGTCCTCCAGGGGCTCATCATCAAATAGATCGACGTCGTCGTCAACGTCGGCGTCGAGGAGCATATCGTAAGCAGGATAAACGGCCAAAGGTATGGGAGCAGGGATCTCTACGAGTGGTAGGTACCCAGCAAAAGGGCCATCAGCGGGCTCATCGACAGCATCGGGCAGCGCAAAGGGCTGAAAGTCATCCTCGTCTGTGCTGGTAACATCTGATGTGTGGACCTCGTGCTCTGAAGACTCTAAGTCGTCTGATACTATGGGTCTAGGGCCCGTGGTGTCCGAATCACCTGTGCCAGACGAGTCCATGGTGTCTGTAACACAAACACAAATATGTACAAATAATCAATCATACAATCAGATAAGCACATTAGTCACCAAGTAAGCAATCAAATAATTCTCCTAGTCCCACTAGCCTCCAAGCCTCTCAGACTGCTCTTCCTAGTCCCATTAGCCAAATTCTCTCAGCCTCTCAGACTGCTCTTCCTAGTCCCACTAGCCTATTCTCCCAGCCTCTTAGACTGACTCCCTAGTCCCACTAGACAACTACCTCGGTCTTCCAGACCGAGCCTCAGCCTCCCAGACTGAGCCTATAAATAATAAATAAATGTGCTCAACATTTGTTTGTAAAAATTTTTGCATCTGGACTTGAGTGGTATGCAGTGTAAAAACGTTTTCGTGAGAGCCCTAGTGATCATAGTCTAGACTCGAGAAGGAATCCTAGTTCGCTATGATCAGAGCTCTGATACCAAGCTGTCACACCCTGGCTTTGCGGAAGCGTGGTTATTTTGGTGTGACTTCTTAATACCATAGCTTAATCATAGCAAGCTATATGAAATAAAAACCATGCAAGATCATCCATTAAAATAAGTTTGAAGAGTAAAGAACCACAACATTGTCTTAACGGATATCACATCCTAACAAGCATAAACAGTGTTCAAAAGACACAACACCAACAAGAAATAAACACAGTTTAAGAACTGTGACTCGTCCAGGAAAAAGTCACATCCCTTAAACTCGGATGACCTCGAGACTAATGCAGCGAGAAAACGTGTCATACCGCGCCAGATCCTTTAATTCCCTGAAATACATGTAAGTTGAAAAATCAACAATAATGTTGAGCGAGTTCATGTGTAAGTGAGTAAATAAACCTTTGTATGTATAAAAACCCTGGTATGTAGCAAATAAGGAAAAAGAGATCATCAATGGTTTGCAAGGCCATTGATATGTGTGAAGTGCAAGTAGGAAGACCCAAACCTAGCAGATTAATGCGTTGGGTACAAAGTCACCCCGAGGTCCGTTCTGTTTGGGCCTGGGGCTGGGCTCGCTACACCCAGATAGATCTACCGCTCCTGCCCCTCGGTCCTACCCTGAGGATTAATGGCCTCAAGTTTCCGCCTACCCACTCACATGATCTGAATAATAACCCACCTTACGCTAACCATACCATGTATGAATTATTCATAATCATAGTAACATGTAGTTCACCCCCGCAGTTTAGAAAACTGAAAACAGTTAAGAGAAAAGTGGGACATGAACTCACAGTGGTGCGTCTCTACCAAGTATATCTCCTGATCAAGCAGCTGTGCGACGACCTACACGTACTAAATCTATTAGACGGACGGCCGTGCCTTAGCTTAAGGTTTAAGTTTTTGGGAAATAGTTAGACAACTATTTCGTGTTTATATTTTTGTAAATACTTGGTAATTATTCTCCTTTCCAAGCATGGGGGATTTAATACATGCGTGTTCGTAAAATTCGAAATACATTATTAAGTCTCACTTAATATATTTTATTTCTTACTTCAAAATATAAATATTCTTCCCAAAATAATACTTTGACAAAAATACGCGCTCATAAATATTTTCTTAAAATGTGTAAGTTACGTTTTAAAGATCAGGTGGTAATAATTATACCGTTGTAACTTATTATTTATTATGAAGGTGTTTGTATTATTTTTGGAATCGTTAACATTCGGTAATATTATTTTTACCCTAAAAATAATATTTGTATAGTTCACAAAATAATCATAGAAATTCACAAGTGTTGTTATGAAAAACATATATTCTAAATATATATATTTCAGGTTTAATTTTGTGAAAATCCCACCTCCGACACTTAGAAATTTTGTAAACAGAATCATGGCGAAATTTGCGTCTTTGAAAACAAGTTAAAAATGTATTTCTAACACTTGTGATGAAAATATTTTCAAGTGTTAGGTTTTTGGAAAAATTTCGCCAGAGTTTTCCCTGTAACTGGAGGTGGCCACGCTTTCAAGCGTATCATTTTCTTTTAAAATCCAAATCAACAATTTCCTCAATCAACAATAAACAATATTCAACTAGTTAGAATCGGTATAAACGCAAAAATACATGAACTTGAAGTTTATCCAAAAATATGAAGTAAATCCCATTACTTTTAGTGGATCTTTTGTATAAATCAATCCGGTTTCGTAAAAGTCTCGTTTTTAACGAAATTCCATCTTTACAGCTTCTTGTAAACTTTTACAAAAATAGTTATTTTTTCGAAACTTTGTGTTACACAAGTGTTTACACACTTGTGTGTTTGCTAAAATCATTCTTGTTCATGTAAGATCCGGCTTTAGAAAATATGATTTCTTTGACACTTGGTCCTTTGAAAGTACCGCTTGTAGATCCGTAGATCTACTAGTTTTGAACACCATTTCATAAGTAAAATCGATTTTACACAAGTTCATGTTTAGTGTGTGGTAGAGTTTCATCATTTAACCCTTTTTATACTTAAACAACTCTATGTCATGATCCATGATCATGACCAATCCGGGTTAGACGATGATCCGAGCTACCACATCATAGATCGGCACTAAATAGTTACACAAAACAAGTCTTGCTAGATTTACACAACATCATAGCTTTTAACCATCATTTTTAACATTTTAGTAGACTTTTAACACTTCATCTTGCAAGTTCACGAGTTTTAACCATCATATCTTATTTTAACCACTTTAAAATAGATCGAGAGTGTGTTTCAAGCAACTTACTACTAGCTCAAGGCTAGGGAAGAATCTAGTCGAAGAATGAATGGATAAAAGCAATGAGAAGAGGTCCTTCACGTTCCGAATGCACCAAGCCTCCTCGTATGTGATCCTTAACACTTGTATGCTCTTGGAATGAGATGATCAAGATCGAAAGATGGATGGATGGGGAAGGGGATGTTCGGCCGAGAGCTTTGGGGAGAGAGGGAGAGAGTGTGTGTTGGTGAGTGTTGAGTGAAAGTGTTAGTGTGTCAAGACTTGATCTTATAGGCAAATGTTATAATCATTATCCAATGGTTTATGTGTCTAATTGATATTAGGCAACTTTGATTAAATTAATCACAAGAGTACAAGGGGTGTCCCCCTTGGGGACGGTTCGGTTAGAGAGGGGGGGGGGTAAATTAGTTCAAATCCAACCAATAGTTAAGCATTAGTTAGGTTAGTTAAGTTAAGTAGGAACTTAATCCGGTTACTAATGTGTTATGCATTACAGTGGGTGTTAGGGTATTCGCGGACCCTAACTGGCTCAGAAAAAGATAAACAATGTTAATGGCAATATTTTTATGTTCCGGGTAAAGTCCGGTTGTTCGGTTGGATAGTAATCCGTTAAAGCGCTTAACAAAGCTTTAAAGTGTCGTTAATACTATTTTTAGTGACACAACTTATTCCCGACACTTTGGAAAGTGTCTAGTAATGTTTTTCTCATGTTTTGGCACTTTATTAGTTAGCTAGATGCTGAATTTTAATTAAAGTGCTGAATTTTGTACTTAAAGTACGTTTTAGGCACATCCGGTCACTGTAATCTCATTCCTAGTGATGCAGTTCTACAACCCTTATATCCCTACACTCACCACTAGTGTAGCAAACTATCTCAGGCTCTTACAGGCCTTAGAGGCAGTACCTGCCTGGTGCTAGTTATGACAGCACGTTTAATAGGTTATCCGTTCATTGTGCTACTGTGCTTTTGGTGCATCAAGGTTGTCACAAAGGTGCTGTAAGCAAAACATGGAGTGACAGCAAGTAAAGTATGATGCAAGTAAGTACATGTATCAGCATTCAAGTAGCAGTTTATCCACAAGTTCAAGTAAGCACAGTAATTAAGCAGCAATTAATTATTAATTAAGTCGTACGGATACCTGGTTTAGTGAGGGTTGTCACAGTATCCAATCATCCTTCTAGATTCCATGCATCACCAACATCATCGATAAACCTGCAACACGTTTTAAAGCGTAGTTCAGTACAAAAAGTATTGACGAGTATACAAGTTTGGTACGTAGTATTTAAGTATAAAATTGATAAGGAACAATCCACATGGCAAACCTAGTTATCAAGATTAACGTATAAACTGGCATGCGATTTACAAGTCAACCCTCTGTTACGCAAGTAGCAAAATGCATGAATGATATCTTAACATGACCTCAAGAATACGGGCAGTGCGTTACTCCTATAGCGCTATACATGTTAAGTGGAGGCTCATATGAAGCTAATGACAAGTTCATCACATAAGAATCACCCAGAAAACACGAATCAAGCATAACAAATAGTAAGCATGTATTGGATTGTTTGTTTGTGTAATTGCATAAGAATATGTATACTAAGTGTGTTTTGTACATAAAAACATGTTACACACAAAAGTGTGAAAACGGTAAAATGGGTCAACTTTACTCACAAAATTGCTAAGTCTTCTTTGGTAATCCCGTGAAGAGTTGAAGAGTTGGAGGATGGGACATCGAGGTCACCTTTTAGTTCTTGAAGAATTCGAGTTGAGTCTTGCAAATGCAAAGTATTTGAGAGGGCTTGGAGATCAAAGGAGTATTATCAAAACAAATATACTTTTATATTTATTTTTATAAAAAAATAACTTGAAGCCGATATGTTTCTTTTTATAATTAAACACGTATCGTTTCACGGATCTTTACGAAAAAACGGGCAGAGTTTCCTCTGTTTTTGGACGATCCCGACAACACAAGTTGTCGGTATATTTTCCAAAACGCAACAATTCAATAATAATATATAAATAAATATAGTTCTATGTATTTTTATAAATAAGTTATAAGGTTCGGTTTCACGATAAAATGTTAATTAAACACGAAACAAATAAATTAATAATCTCGTCATCGTTATTCGAGTCTCGTGTTTAACCCGTGACCCGAGTTGGCCAGTTGACTGTTTGACCCGACACGAGAAACGGAACCGACTTGAACTAGAATGAACTGAGTTAACCCAGACTGAACCGAGTTAACTCACACTAGAACAAAGCTGAGCTTGACCGGACATGACCGTCACTACTGTTGTCACCGGTTGCAGGAAACACGGGGTTCGAACCGTTCTGGAACCTGAAATGAACAAATCACAACCTGAGACTTAGAGCCGAACTAAGAACCGAGATTAAACATGAAATGAAAACAAACCAAACTGATGTCGACCGGAGTTGATTGACGTCGGCCGGAACTCGAACCCGAAATCGGAACTGAAACAAACTCAAAACAAACTGACCAAAGCTAACCCGAACAGCAACCGGTCGAAACAAACTCAAAACCAACTGACCAACATTGAACTAAATCGGAGCGGAACGACTGCCGCCACCGCTGCAGACGAGGTTTGCAGGAAAGGCGGTTCCGCCGTCTTTCTCTTTCTCCCTGCTCCGATCTCTCTCTCTCATCTCTCTCTCTCTCTCTCTGCATTCTCACCGCTGTGCGCCACCACCGGATGGTGGTGTCCGGCCGGTTATTTAAGGGAAAACAGTGGATTGTGAGGTGATGTAAGATGAAGAGGGGGTGAGAGGTGTAGTGGGTGTTCCCCAAAAAACGAACGGCACCGGAGGTCGCCGGAATTCGTCTCTGGTTGCTAGAATTTTGAGAGAGAAAGGGGGAGTGATAAGGAGGGGGGGCTAGGGTTTTGAAATGAAGAAGGTGGGTTTAAGGTGTTTATATAGTTAGGGTTTCGAGCGGGTTGGGCCTAAAGCCTGTTAGCGGCCCAATCGCGTTTCAAGACCCGTTTTCGCGTCCAAACCTAATAAAACGTTGTAATATTTTATTTAAAGTTGAAAATACGTAAAATATATGTTATAAGTCGGCTTTGACGCGTACGTTCGTCAATTGCGTTAAAAACGCTTCGGTTGTCGTTTCTAGTCAGTTTTTCGATCCGATTTCAACTGTGATTATAAAAAATAAAAAGTTAACACGTATTTCCTAAAAATATTGAAATACGGAAATACGAGGCGTTACACCCCTCATGTAGGTGATCATTCATGTTCATTCATGAATTTGAGCTTCGATTTTACCCTTCAATTTGGTGATTTTGGACTAGTTAGGGATTTGGCTCCTTGGGAGCCCCTGATCGTTCGAGAACACACACGAAGTGTGTGTTTGTGCATGATATTTTCATATTATAACTCAACTTTCATCTTATCCACGTGTTTGCCTCTAAAACATAATTGGTATAACTTTCCTCCTATAATAGATTTTATCATACGCTTAACTAGGTTAACTAGCCTAGTTATTTATTTCATGATATATCATACAGAAACATATGGAGAATATAAATATTCAGGTTTTGGGGCATTACAGGTTGTTGGTTCATTGTGAGATTATCGAAACCTAGAAGTGTTGTACTTGTATCAGACGATTTTTCTTATAATCGTATGCAAGTTTCTTTTATTTCATCTCTTGTTGATTCTCTTGTTTCACTGATTCTTGTGTGTTTCCTCCACATGTGATTCGGAGTTATTGATATCTTTGTTAAGATCCGGACTACGAACTAAGAAGTGGTATCAGAGCCATAAATCCTATTTCTAGGCTCGACTTGATAACAATCTATTTCAATGGATTTTTGAAGAATTGTTTGTGTTCGGTGTTCTTTTGAAGATTAAGGGTGTTGTTGTTTATCATCTACTTCGAGTTAAACAGGATCATCAGATTGCAGATTTAGAAATCTATTAAAATCACAAGTTTTGGAATTCCTTAGTTTTCAGAAGTTTGTTATTTGGTTTCCTTTTTATCTTTGCAGGTTTTCGGGATTTACACAAGTTTTCGGCATTTATCAGTTTTTGGGAAGCATCAGTTTTCGACAAGATTGTTGATTTCGGCATCATCAGTTTTCGAGATGACTTATAGTTTCCGGGAAGTCATAACTTTTTGAGAAGATTATCAGTTTTCAAAGAATGCTATTGTTTTCGAGAAAGTCTTCAAGTTTTCGACAACACTAAGTCTTTTCGAGACTGACTTCAGTTTTTGAAAAATACTTAGTTTTCGAGAACATGGGAGATTTCGAGACCAGGACTTTTTGAGACCAGGACTTCTTTCACTCACATTAAAATTTACTTGACAACAGTTGGTAATTTTAATCTAAAAAACAATGAATCCTATTGACCTGACCAATGCCACACTCGTTGTTGCCAATGCTGCTAATCTCCAGACTGAACTGGATGCTATCATTGGAACCTCCACTATAATTCCAATACTTATGTCTGGTGATGACTATCTTGAATGGAAGTTTCTTTTTGAGCAATATGTGAAAGCCAAAGAACCCAAGGTCTAGAGAAGCATACAAAGGGGTCTTCGCACATTTACCTACTTTACTCAGGGAGATCCAGACACTAAGTTGGAAAAAAACCAGAAGCTGATTATACTGATGAAGATTACACACTTGTCGAAGAGGATTTGAAGTCACTATCTATTCTCAACATGGGATTGGGATAATTATGGTTGAGTCTGCACAGGTTGTTTGAAGGAAACAAAGATAAGCAAGAGAGTGATAGAAATTCATTGTAACATAGCTTCAGCACATTCAATTATTTTTTAGATATATTGTTGATAACCTGATCAGAAGAATGATAAAGTTGGTGACTCAGGTGACAGCTGCTAAGAAAGAACTACAAAAATGCAACTGTGAGTCGTCAGCTTTTGAAAGCTCTACCAAGTAGTTGGGATGCAAATGTTGCTATGATCAACAAACTAAGGATCTTCAGCGTCTTACTCTCACCGAGATAATTTCTGTCATCAAAGCCAGCGAGCTAGATGATAATGGCACACCCCTATATATACAGCTTAGCCCGGTGGGGAGTATCGTGACGTAAGATTGGTATCGTCATAGTCAAACACACACATAACAGCACAGCGGAAGTTTTTGGAATATAAAATATTATTACAAACTCAATTGTCTGAAAATACCAAAGTAAAAAAGTACATACGCGCTTGTAATAATCCACAGGCGGATCATTATATACAAAAGAAGAACATCAGATTATAGGCTTATGCGAAGGAGTTGCAAATTCCTCATTTAGCAATACTGAGTAGCTTCCAGCCTAATTACGTATTTGCACCTGTCACTTAATCTTTTTGAAAATACGTCAGTTTTCACTGGTAAATACAATAAACCGACACATTTTGAAAACATTTTCAAAATTGATTTAGGTGAACAAGGCACGAAAA
The DNA here is from genome assembly GCA_030545235.1 of Helianthus tuberosus. Taxonomy (NCBI): domain Eukaryota; kingdom Viridiplantae; phylum Streptophyta; class Magnoliopsida; order Asterales; family Asteraceae; genus Helianthus; species Helianthus tuberosus. Next base: position 23,400 of record JARYGA010039099.1, on the reverse strand, counting down.
ATATTTTATAACTTGGGACAAACTATATCTCATGTCGGTTCATGATTAACCGACACACCACTTGTTCCCTTATTGGGAAACCCATATTGGGTACAAAATTATAAATCATTCCCTTATTTGGGAACTCCTGTATTAGGCAAAACCCGTATTGGGTTTTAAAATAATTTAATAAACCATAACGCATCTGTCAGGTGTATACCTACACCCCGTGCTTAGGTCGTGGCCACTTACAATTAAATGAGTCAAGGATATCCAGGACACGATCGCGTAAACCCCTAATGTTTAACTCAAGCAATAAGAATTAAAACAGGTTATTTGAATTTCCCGACACATTGGTCTTCGAATCCCACACCCGACCATATGGTAAATATTATACTGTATCCCAAGCCCGTATAGGGAAAATAGGTTAAGAGTATTTACCTGAGCTAGCACTCGTCTTATAATGCAAGATTTATAACAACTCACTCGTATTCAATAAAGTAAGCGTAGGTATAATTTACCGAAAGGCTCTAGTCTATAATGATGGTATGAATAATCAATTAGAATGCTAACGGGTCTTATGTAAGTCGTAGACATAGACATGCTAGCTTAATGTATCAAAAACGGTACGATACGCTTGCTTAAGTGATGACCAGAATAGAATGTAGTTTAAACCTAACAAATACTAAGACTTGTATAATATGGGTAAACTATTAACATTCTGGAATGTGAGATAAAAATGATAAGGTTAAACCCGTTTCGGTAAACTTACACATACTAGTTACGTAAGTCTAACCGTACGCGTATAAGTGATAACGGGTAACTGGATGAGTCATGAATAAGTTCGGTATGCCGATATACTTTAAACAAGTTATAATATCAGTAGGATATCAACTTGTATGCCCGTTAAGTTTTTAAAATCAAGTTATGCCACAAAGGGGCATTTTGGTCATTTAGCGACGTATAAAAGGAACTTGCATATAATCTGATGTTATGACCATAAAAATTCTGTAAAAACACTTTATTTATGATATAATATCAGTAGGACATCAAACATATGTGAGTTTTATAGTTTAAGACCAAACTATGCTACATAGGGCATTTTGGTCATTTCACACATAGTTTTGAAAGCTAATTTGGGAATCTGAGTTTATATCATGTACCTACAGTAAAAATATTTAAAGTTATTTATAAAATCAGTAGGTAACAAGTCTGGATTGCTAAATATGCTTTAAAACCATATTATGCAATGAAACGGCGTTAAAGTCGTTGAATGACGATATGTGCAATGTTTAAGGAAAACTGTGGTTATGATCAGGTTTATATAATCGAAGTATGTTATTTAATATAACATATAAGTAGGTAAAAGGTTCTATATGAAAATCATGCTTTAAAACCATTTTGTGTGTTATAAGGGTATTATCGTCATTTAAGAACGTAATACAAAGACTTGTGCATAACCTCTGTTTATAATCTGATTTAGTATCCCAAAATATCCTAATTATGATATTACATCAGTAGACAATGAGTTTGTTATAAAAAATTGTGCTTAAAATCGATCTATGCGCCTAAAGGGAATTTTGGTCACTTTAAAGCACAATTTATGACATTATATGCAAACTCAGTTTATGATCAGATTTCTAACATCAAAATATGTTAAACATGTTAACATATCAATACCTAAATCATTTGCAAGCTTATTGGTGTCTAAAACCTTATTTTTGCTAAAAAGGGCATAATGGTCAAAGTATGGCATAATCACAGAAACTTGAATAAAATTATGATTACTATTATGATCGTGTAATATAAACTTATAGGGTTATGCTACATCATAATACGATCATAACGGAACCTTAAACCAGTAGCATACTAGTCTAGTTCGGTTCATAATCGAAAGTCAAAGCGGGAGTCAAACTTCGCGACTTTCGGTTGCGAACCGACCCTAAAACTAGAATTGACGAGCCGAACATGTTTACACATGTTCTAATAATTATTACCGAGTTGCTTATGTGTTAAATCGTATTTTAGAACATCTTTAAACTCAGATCGTAATTATTCTAAAAACTGACCTGTTGACTTTTTAAAATATTTATATGTTGACTCGTCAATTGACCAAGTAAACGTGATTCTTAGGAGGTGCCCTTTTGAGTGATTAACACCTACCTAATTACGATCACGTAGCCATTTTCATTGCGAACAATGGCTTGACCATTAAGGTCTAAAATGAAAGTCAAAGCGTTTATCGAAAACGCTTGACTTTTCGGCTTTAAGAGCCTAATAAATGAACTAGTCACGAAAGGAACACTTACAAGTGGTCCTAGGGACTTAAGAAAACTCAAAGGAAGTACCCAATTGCTCATTATCCTCCAATTATGAGAGATATAGAAAGATTTCAAGTGGTGCAAGTTTTTACAATGAAACTTGCCCCTATTTATAGTTTTTGAGAGTTGTTTAGATCATGTCATGTGTTTAGGGAGCTCCAGAGATCATTCCAAGTGTCATGGCAGGTGTTAAAACCATCAAAGAGCTCCTAGTTTCAATTCATAAGAGTATAGGGCGGTATGAGTGATGAACAAGGCTAAACATGGCAGATGTCAAAACATTCTACACATTTTGTGCCTTCGTGTCGCGCGACATTGGACCAGGAGTCCCGTCGCGGCGCGCGACCACCACTATTCTAGCCAAACATGTTTAAATGTTGGCAAGTTTAGCCCTTGCACCTTTTTAATCACTTTTAAACTTTCAAAGTTGACATTATTAGCACAAAACTTCTAATTTCTTGTATAATATCAATATAAAGCACGAAAGCCCATAGTGGCCAATATTAGGCACACTTGGGAGTACGATTGAACATCACAGAGTTCCTTGTTCGTTTAAAAGGTCACACAGAGGTGAGAAATCACATGTTGACACTTTTAATCCATTTAACTCGCATATTTTCGCGTATTATCATTTAATGGCATCAAAGCCCTAAATGGCCAATATAGGCATTCCTGAGAGTATGATCGAACATCATGAAGCTCCGGGTTTGTTAAAAGGTCACTCAGAGGTAAGAATTAACATGTTGACACTTTTAACCCTTTGATGCACAAACTTTTGAATTATATCACGAACGATTTCGTTTATCCAACAAGTGGCTCGTTAAGAGAATACGAACACCATGTAAGGTCCTTTAGAGGCTTATTTTAAGCATGTTGACACTTTTAGTCCCTCCACATTCATAGTTTTCAATTTTGACAAAATTAGTCCCTCTTAGCCAACTTTTAGGCATGATAAGATTAGGGACACGTGTCATTATATTATTGGACATGATTTTACGAAGTGTTATATCCTCGCTCCCTTAAAATAAATCTCGACCACGAGATTTGCTCAAAAAGATGGGAGTACCTCTTCGCATAGTGGACTCAACCTCCCATGTATATTCGGGGCCTAACATGCATCCCGCTTAACCTTTATAATAGGTACATGCTTCCGTTGGAGCTTCTTAACCTTGTCGATCCTTGATCGATACCGGTTTCTCAACAAACCGCACGTTTTCATTAATCTGCACATCAATATGTGACAAAGCTAACGGCTCATTGGCTAGATATTTCTTTAAATTACATATGTGGAACACATTGTGAATTCCACCAAGCTCCTCAGGCAAGTTTAGCTTATAGGCTACAGATCCAACGCATTTGATTATCTCGAATGGTCTATTATATCTAGGGCTCGACTCGCCCTTCATCACGAAACATATCACACCTTTCCAAGGTGGCACTTTCAGTAGAAACTTGTCTCATACTTGGAACTTTAAGAGGTTTGCACCTCTTGTTAGCATTGTTCTTCTGCCAATTACTGACAGCTTTCAGATGATCACAGATTTGTATGAACTTATCCTTCATCTCCAGGACAAATTTCAGGTCCTGATAGTTGGGCCTTCCCAACTTCTATCCAACAAACGGGCGTTGGACACTTTCTCCTATACAAGGCCTCCAAAGGAGCAGCCTTGATGCTTATATAACAACTATTAGTATAGGAGAACTTAATTAGGGTTAGTTGGTCATTCCAACTACTACCCAAATCGATCTTATGTAAATAGCTACCTAGTTAAGCTTGCGGTAACGATTTTCAATCGTTACTTAGTTAAGCTTGCGGTAATCGATGCACTTCCGCATTGAACCGTCTTTCTTATCAAACAATATCGGAGCTCCCAAAAATGATAAGCTAGACTGTACGAGCCTTTCTCCAAAAGCTCATCTGATATGGCTTTTAGTTCTTACATTTCCGTCTGTCCTAACCGATATAGAGCTCTTGCCACAGGTGGAGTTCCTTGTAGGATGTCAATCCTAACTCCACTTGCCTCTCAGGAGGTAAACTGGTTAGTTCTTCGGAGAAGACATCAGGATAATCATGATAGAGATATTTTCAAACTCAGGCTTCGGTTCATCTACCGACACCTGTGCCATGTAAATGACACATCCATTTTATGAATACATGGATGCCCTGAGTAGAGACACCTACTCAGGCATTTCCATAGTGAATATCTCCTTGAATACCATTAGTTGATTTTAGTAGAATATGACCGTTGGGAGATTTTAATGGTTCCATGCATTAAACCTTCATACTGATTAGGCATGAAAGCAATCTATGGGACTCACTAAGATACAACCAATTATCATATGGCGCTTCTATCAAACTAAGTTTAGCATTTATAGTCGATAGAAATCAATGAAATAAATAAAGTGAAATAAAATAAATTGTCGTACTCCAGCTGGAGAAAGAGCACTCTTTATTTTTATGGATAAGGATCATCCATCGAGAATAGAAGAGACGATTTCTATGGTTTCATTGATAAGTTCTACCTTATACTTAATATCTGGGGTTCTCATGAGTAAATTTAAAAGTTTTCTTAACTTATGGTCTATGAAAGTCTTATTAGTGCCTGAATTAAAACAGGACTCATAACAAATATATCATTGATTGATGATAAGGAATGTACCTAGTGACATTATTGATATTTACTGCCTCCGGCATTTATCAGGAAGGTTCATGCGTTCCCTTTCTTAGCCTCCCCAGGCTTAGCTGTACCTTCTTTGGTAACTTTTGGGAAATTAGTACTGATGTGGCCCTTCTCGCCAAAGCTGAAGCATACCGCACTCTTTATGTCCCTACATTCGTGGGACTGGTGACCAGCTCTTTTACAGATGCCACATTGCTTTGGCTTCTAGTCTGTTCGACACTGTCCCCAGTGCCTTCTATTGCAGATTTTGCACGTAAGCTTTTTGTCGGAATCTTGCTGGTTCATATTGAAGTCGGACTTCCCCTTTTTCTTAGATTTATGGGAGTTATCCTCCTCCCTTTCTCTTTTCCCATCATTCTAAGTTTTGACCGATTTTTGTCTAACTATATCTAGAGTGAGAGACAAAGATAGTCCACAGTAGATCTGTATGTGGTTGGCTTTGAAGACTTAACATTCCCTTTTATTTCCGGTGCCAGACCACCGATGAAAAGCGCAATGCGTTTAGGCTCAGGGGTAATTAAATAGGGTACTAACCTATACATTGAATTGAAGTCGGTGACATACTGATGACAATCTAGGTTTTTCATTATGAGAGTCAGGAAATCTGTCTCCACTTTTTCCACTTCATGATGTGGACAATAAGTTTCCCTAATAAGGTCCACAAACTTGGACCACCCCATATTATATAGGGGAATTTTCTCCGTGGACTGTATCATGGCTTTCCACCATGCGAGGGCCTCACCTTGAAGGATTGTGAAACAAATTTTACCACATCCTTATCAGCACAACTGCTGATGTCCACAACAGTCTCCATCTCATCGAGCCGTTTCATGGCACCGATCGCCCCCATTTCTTCATTGAAGTCTCTGGGCTTGCAGGAGATAAAGTATTTGAATGTGTACCCGTTTTTAGTTAAACTGGGCTTATCTTGAAGCATTAACTTCCGAGGTTCGCTTTTCGCATTAGAGGAGTGAACTGAGCTCTCCTTGTGAGCTGATGAATGTGGTTTTGTATGGGACTTTGAGCGAGTAACACTTGACTCTTTATAGTTTTCCATGAAAGTATTCATGGCTTTGCCAACTGTTGCGTTGATCATAGCTTGGAGATCAACTCCGTTAACATTGAGGTTCACATTTGTAGCATCATTTGCATTGGCGCATCATGTAACGCCCTGTGTGTTCATACTTCCCGTATTTAGAAACCATTGCTTGAAATTCTATTTTTAGAAATTTTGTGTTCTTGTAATCGTCGTTTCGATGTGATTTTTGTAGAATCCGAGACATGAATCACAATGAAATTCACGTTTGAGCGATATATTATCCAAGACTCTTGGTTCGTTATTACACAATGAAACTTGATACTCGTTAAACTAATTAAAACTCTTAAAATAATGAAACTCGGATTCTAATTCTCGAAACTCGAAAGCTTCGTGAAATGAATAATCGTTCAAAGATTTTTATCCTAATTTAAATTCGTTTATAATTATGGTTATTTAGCTATCCTATTTTGTTTAATTAATTAATTTTACTATTTAAAAGCTTTATTTTTATAATAAACTAGTTAGTCTCGTTAATTTTTAAAGTTAGTATATACAAACTAACCTAGTTAGCTTAAACTATAAGGTTAGTTCCTTAAAAAATAACATAACATGAGTTTTAATTAAAGTCAAGGGGTGTTAGAGTTAATTGCTGAAACTTTAAACTTACAGTATAGATTGCTGAAAGTTTAAGGTTATAAAAGAAACAAAAAAAAATAACTAAAAATAATGACCACGGGGATCGAACCTGGGTCACCAGCTTCACAAAAACGCTCCCAACCGCCCGGCTACGGCCTTCACATCGAACTAAACCCGGATCGTTTAATCCTTAAACTCTTGTTTAAATCAAACCAGTAGCCCAAACTTAAGCTCTGGTGGCCCGCGACCCGGCCCGACCCAACTCAACCATACGCGGCCTGCGAGGATAGCCCAATCCGTAACCAGATAAACAGACGTGATTTTGGCGCTGTTTTGGTGATTTTTTTAGTTTTAAACAAGTTTTACCATTTATTACTCAACCACAACCTAACCTAATTCTTCCCTATAAAAACCCATCATCCTCCAAGCATTTGACGTTTTGCTAATCACTCTAAACTCTCCCAAATCAATCTCTAATCAGCCGTGAAACTGAAGTTCGAGCAGAAACACCAACCTTCACAAAAGTGAGCATAACTCACTAAATACTCAACGTCTTTCTTCCATTCTTCTTCCTACTTTCTTGGAACAACCTAAGGAACATTTCTACAGGTTTTCCATGGAAAACCAAGGTCTGGAATGTCACCAAAAAGGCTCCAAAGTGGACTGTTCGTTTCTATTTTCATCTCAACTTTGTTAATCTTACTAAACTTGAGTCTATCTCATCTCAAACCTATGTTCTAATGCTCATAATCAATTGAATGGTTAGTTGGGCTTAAAAACAAGGCTAAGAAATGTTAAATCAGAGGTTAAAACCTCATAAACATTCTGTTTTAGAAAGGGTTTTACCCACAAGAAGTGTTCAAGCTTGAAGCTTGATGTATGTGTGATTGTTAAACTAGCTTAGGCTATCTTTCATAAAAAATCCACTCACTTATTGATGTTTTCCATATATTAGTTTTTATTATTTCATTAATACTTGTAAGTTCATGACTCTCCTTGTTGTTTATGACAACAAGTGTAGTGATGAACAGTGGAGGTACCTAAATGGGAGCTTTGTTCTTCCTACCTCATGCATGATTTCTATGATACTCAGAGGTGCCTTAATGAAGACTTTAATCTTCTACCTCATGCTTGACATATATGATATAGTATACTCTATGTAATACCTATGTAACATTCAAACAAACCGAACTTTTGATGATGAACAAGTGGACATTGTCAAGTTGGTAAGTTTATCATCTAGGCATCATATGTGATAGATGATTATTTTCATATGTCTATTTTCATGTCCGTACACTTCAAATCCGTAAACCCTAATGTAATCATCCCTTAGAATTCCGAATCGAACATATTCAACCTTCTAGTCTCAACAACTTCGTCACAATGGATAATCGGAGAGCACATGCACTCTTGTGAGTATACTCGATCCCATTTTTACTCTTTAAACACTTTGGGATGCAACATCTATTGTATATTTTAAACACACTTAAAAATATTTGAATCATTCTCTATCCATATTTGAACATGAAACTATATGATGCTTGTTAACCTCGTATGTGATGTTAAACTTTTCGTGTCTATATGCTCATTAACTTGGTACAAGCCTACCTTAACAATTATAGTGCTATAGGAGTAATGCACCGCCCACGAGTCTCGGGGTATTATTAAGTTAAACATGTTACCTCCCGTTATTCTATTTGGGATAGGCTATTTTAACACATTGGATTCTTGGGTTTGAACATATACTTGACACCATTTCGACATACTAGTAACTTGCATATTGTGATTCATGTTGGATACGACCTGTTAGGCTATTTAAAACTATTTTAATGCTATGTATCAAACTTGTATACTCGCCAACTTTTTGTTGATCATATTTTAATACATGTTGCAGGTTGATAGTCAAGATGATGCTAAGTGAAGATACAAGATTTAGGTGGACTTAGAAACACACTTAGATTAATCTATTTTGTAATGAATATTTGAAACGATATTGTATTTTATTTGATTCTTATATGACAATTTTTAGCAATATATGAAATTCAACTTAAATTTATATTGTCACATAGTGTTATGAAATCTCTTGCAATCTATTTCGTCTCATCCCGATGTTCCCGCCATTGGTTGGGGTGTGATTAATTGGTATCAGAGCCATAACTATAGGGAATTAGGAAAAGTAGAAATGCTTTTACCTAGTCTATAGTTTTAGAGCCTTATTCTTATGTTCTACTTGAAACTACATGCATGCCACTTTATGTGTTTTTTATTTATTTTCTTTGACACTTTTAAACATATGTGTCGTTCCATCCTTATGTATTATACTTGACATGCTATTCTTATGTGTTAATACGTGTTTTACTATGTGTTAATACATGTTTATTTATTCCATTCCTTATGTGTTATTCTTGACATGTTAATAATTGTTGGTTTAATTTTTAACATACATCTTCCTCACATATTTTACTCGATTTCCACTAAACTAAAAAACACTCGGATTATACAAACGAGTCGATTTCACCAAACTAGGCGTGAAACCCACAATTTGGTGAACGACTCTCAATCCATCTATTCTTTTTTACATGAAATTTTCCATCAAGTTAGGAGTGAAGTGCTCACCTTGATGAAGAATTTCAATTTCAAATTCTAGTGGACCCTCGTCAACATGTCGAAATTAAATTTTGACCCGACGAGTACCAACCACACTTAGGGTACGAAATCGTCAAGTTAGGGGTGAAACCCGCATCTCGTTGATTAGTCCCACTCCTTGAATTTTCATAAATCCCGCCAAGTCTCGAATTTTCATTTGAATTGGGACATGTGGTAACCGGAAGGGTGAATACCGTTAACCGACATGACGGCGAAAGTATACCACCTATTAGGCCAAAGCATGCTTCTCAAATTCAAAAGACTTTTCGACCACATTTATTAGTCAACGTTCCGTTTTGGAACCGTCCAAGTTTTAATTAAATTTTCATTTTATTATTCTCGATCATTTATGATACAACTTCCTCTTTTCGAATTCAAAATATTTTTGAGATTTCACTTCTTGTGGATGTACCGTACAAATACTTTTTCATGCATTTATACATTATTCACATACATGATTCCACATAATTTTATTTATGTTCCTTGTAACAATAAATTGAAGCATATCATTGAGATAAGAGTGATTCCCTTACCTTGACGATTAACTCCGCTTCTTTCTCTCATCTTACAACGACCTCGCCAACGGGTTAGGGGTGATTCCCTTACCTAGGTGATCGTTACCGATACTTTCTTTTAATAGACTATATTATGTAACACGATGATGTTTATATCTAAATCGTTTATCATTAGCCAAGCCTCTGATTATTTCAACATGCATTGTTTATATGAACGAATTTCTTATCCTACAATCTAATTTCATATAGCTCACACACACAAAATTCTTAACTTTTACCATAAACGGTTATTCCTCGATTTTCAAAATTCACAAAAATGCTACTTATTAACCAAGTCGGTCTAATAAATCCATTGCCCACGAAATCTTGTATTCAACCAAACTATTGAAACAAGCTCATCTCATATCCCTAAACTAGAGATTTTCTATTTTTAATTCGAAATCAAATCAACTTTTTCTCACACACCTATAAATTATTACCAATATTATTCAATCATTTACTAAAACTTCTTTCAAAATCAATAAAACGTTTTATTAAAGACACTTTTTCAACAATCACTAAGCTCTTATACCAAAATCCCCTTTTTCTTAAGAATCAACATTGTCACAAGAATCTCTAAACCCTGAAATTCTTTATTAATGAAAAGTTATTTAAAATAATGCAACCTTATTTACTTCTAGAGCCTTTTCAACCAATAATCAATACGTCAATTAAATTTAAAACGTGTGGGCAAGGAAACTTCATAAGAACCAACCATTTTCAACGTATGTAAATTCTTTTAAAACAAGAGTAGCATTTTCATTCTTCCACAAAGTACAACACACATAACCAATAGATATTTCATACTCTTTTTACATTTACAAACCAGATTCAATATTTCATGCCAACTCAATCTATTTTGATTTTAATTAAACTTCACGCCTTGCTCAAACAACTATACATGCATATCATCTTACGTGTTTAATCTATATCTCACGACAATTTCACAAATACTACTCATCTTTGTTTTTTTATACTCAAAACTCCCCAATCTTTTACGTACATAAATTCATATATTACGATGAATAAAGTATAAAAAATCATTATCTCTAACACTAATATTCATATTCGTACATTTTACGTTATACTCATATGTTACACTTACATTCAGATTTATATTCACATACATACAATTATACTTACACTCACATTTATACAATTACGTTTACACTAATATTCATGTTTACACTCATACATCTTACTTATACTTATACCTATACAACTATGCATAAAATTATATTCACACCCATATATGTCTTGTCCATACTAATTCAATTATGATTACACTTATATTCATAATGATACTCGCATTTATACAATTTATGTTATACTCGTACTTATATATATACTCTCATTTATACGATTTATGTTTATGCTCACGTTCATTCGTTTATGCTCAAATTTGTACTCACATTTATACTCCTTTTTTCATACACGTTTTGCTTATACTTGTACCCATACTCTTGACATGCGTTGTTGTGGTTATGCTCCCATGCGTGTTCATATTCAAACTTATACTATGTTCACGTTTTTACTCAAAATATATACTTTTGCACCTATACGAGAGCAAAACCCGAGGGATTCGCTTACGTTGGTCTTAAACTATTTGGAACGCAAACATGCTTATATGCTACATTTTCTTTACACACACAATCTTATTTTCAAAATTTATATATACCTTGATTCATACGCAACTAGTACAAGCTATGCGGGTCATGCGACGATTGGTATAATCGCGGGTGCACACAGGAGTAATGAACGTATGAAAACCATAGAGTGTACTACTGTGTATGGTAAGACACGGAACGTAACATGACACCGAATACGAGACGGAGGAAATATGGTCAAAACATGGTGGATACGCCACTGGTACTTCCTATATATAAGTGTTTTCACCATGTTACCAAATTTCATAAAACGTGCCCTGAGAAATTCAATGTTCTTGCAGACCTTCGGACCTAATACTGTGACAACTGTCACTCTTCCGTACATTCCGTACACTAATTGAATAGTAATTTGTGCTTTAATAACTGTGCATGATCTAGTTTACAAGACAAATGAATTTCTGATCACTGTTATATACATATAATGGCATTTCATGTTTCAAGACTTTTATCGTTGCTACATGCAACACAATATAGTTCTAATGATGCACAGAACAGAATTGGCACCATTACCAGACAAACTAAAATGCTGACGAAGTTCAGTACATAGACAGACAATGTTTTGAGGCCCAGTATAAGCCAGAGACTACATATTACACTAGTATAGTGTGTAGGAAAGTAAGGACCACAAAACTACGTTTCTAGGTGATAGATAAAGAGCCGGAAAGTGCCTAAAACCCACATAAAGTGCAGAATTCTGCATAAATCAGCAAAAATTCAGCATTTTAACAAGTTTATTACATGTAAAAATATGACTAAAAGGTCATGAATGCTTCCTTAAGTGTCGGGGATTAAAAGCATTACAAAAGGGTACTTAAAGGACACTAAACGGTGCAATTTAGCACTTTAACGAACCGGTATCTAACCAAACAACCGGACATTACCCGAAACACCAAAATTATACTAGAAGTATTGTTTATTTATTTCTGAGCTAGTTATGATCACTGAACACCCTAACACACTATATAACACATCATACACATAAACGCTAACTAATACACTTAACTTCCAACAATATAATCTAACTTACCATTCAAACTTACACTTTACCCCCCCCCCCCCCCTAAAAGTGGACGGTCATGGGTGACCCCAACATAGATCTCCTTTGATCTTGTATGATCTTGCCTGATCTCATTAGATTGCATGTGATCTTGCCAAGATATCCTATGATCTTATAAGATCTCAAAAGATATGTCTAGAGATCTTGCATTGTACTATAAGATAGCATAAGCTCATTCATTCACACACACCACATTTCTTCTTCCCCTTGCTCCCCACCTTCGGCCGAGACCCACCCACAACACCACCACCACCTTCATCCATTTATCATCCATTCCAAGTTCTTCACAAGGTGCTAGAAGGTGTCTAAGAAGGTTTAGAGCTTGTGGATCTTGAAGGACCTTCTTCCTTTGCTTTTATCCAACCCATTTATCATCTTCAACATCAAGTGTTCTTCCCTAGCCTTGTGCTAGTAGTAAGACCCTTATAATCCCTTGTTATTTCATATTTAGTTGGTTAAAAGATGATATACATTGTTAATCTTGAAGAACACAAAAGAACATTATCATGATACTTTAACATAAGCTTAAATACATAAGAATACATGTAAATGATGATGAATTGCTTCTTGATGAATGATGATTTGTGTTAGTGATGTTAGACACCATAAGAAACCTACTAGATTGTGATTAAACACATGATCTAGTAAGTTAAAGTGGTGATCTTGTGAAAGATCAAGATCATCATGCTTTATGTCTTTCATGAACTTGAATAATAAAAGTTATTTTCATATGATGGTGATTTAAATAAAATACAAGTCTTGTAAGTGGATGGTTTCTAAAATAGTTTTCCAAAGAAACCAAGTTAAATCACAAGATTTACATGAACATAGTTTTAAAGAAAATAACCATGTTTCTAGTAGTGAAACAAGGGTAAGAATATATTGTTTACAAAAAAAAAACTCAAAAGAATGATTTTTGGAAAAATCATCTAACTAGTTGTAAACACTCAAATCTTTTAAGAATGAGATTTTTAAAGAAATAAACACACTTTAAATGGTAACTAAGTCTACTAAACATACTACCAGGTTACTACAAGTTGTTATGAAAACTCAAGTTCATGACTATTATGTAAAATGCAATGCTTTGGCACTTGGTAAGTAAAAGTTGTTTAAGGATGATCGTTGATTGCTTATGATGATTTTTGAAAATAAAATGATATGCTTAAATAGCATGGACACCTCCATTTTTAGGGGAAACTATGGCGAAATTTTCTAAAAATACAAACACTTAGAAAAATATTTTCTAAACAAGTATTTACAAGGGGGTTTTAACTATGGTTTTCAATATAAACTTTGCCATATATTTTGTTACAAAAATAAAAGTATTGGAGGTTGGTTTTTATAAACAAAAATGGATAAATATGTATTTAAAATATATATTTACATTTATAACACATTGTGTGTGATTATTTGTATACTTGGTGTAATAATTATGTTATTTTAGGAATTAAAGTAATATAACTTAACAAAATACCAAGAATTTACAATCCAAAATAATACCAAAACTCACAAGGAATAAACTTATAAGTTACACACTCAGTATTGTGAAATCAAACGCAAGAACGTAAATTACAATATATTCCGGAAAATACCGTTATAAATATGTTTTTGGTAAACATTATTTTTGGGACAAAACAAGTTAAATATATTTTCTGAAGTAAGACTTGAAAATATATTAATTTGGAAACTACAAATACGAGAATACAAATATACATGTAAGAAATACTCCCACCCTTGGGAAGGAAATGCAAAAATAAATACTTCAGAAGTATTATAACTTGGGATAATGTTAAAGACATAAAAGAAACGTAACTCAAAAACATGAATACTAAGGCAAGGCACGGCCCGCTCGTCTAATAGACCCTAGCACATTGTAGGTAGTCGTGTTTGCTGACGAGATTTGAGTTACGAGTACTGAAGACGCAAAACAGTGAGTTCATGCTCCCCCTTTTCTCTTAACTGTTTTTGGTTTTATAACTCTCGGGGGTGAAATACATGTTACGAATGCTTAAACGGTATGAAATGCCTATGAAATACTAGATCATGAGAGCATAGACTAAATATTGAAATGCCATTAATACTTAATTAGGGACGAGGGTTAGATCTAACGGGTACGGCCGAGCCCCACTCATGGTCCTTATGTGATCACTTGAGTGCTTCGGTGTCCTAGTCGAGGGAAATTGACATAGTCAAGGTAAATTGACATAGTCGAAGGGAAATTCGACATAGTCGAAGGGAAATTCGACATAGTCGAGGGAAATCGACAAGGGTATAAGCCTACTCATTACGAGTGCTCCCTATGTCCTCATATGCCTTAAAGTCCTTGTAAAACATTTATGTTCATACACGCTTTTCATACCTGTTTATAAAGGAGTCTCTCAAAGATTTACAAGATTACAGTACTCACACAAAACGCATGAACTCGCTCAAATTTTGTTGATGTTTTCAAAAATTACATGTATTTCAGGTGACATGATGGATCTTGGGCGCGGGTGTCGTAACTAGAAGTAGACTTCAAGTTTAGATGTTATCCACTTTTGTTGGTTTGTAACCTAGTCGAAGGTTGTGTTTTAAAACTTAAATAACCGGTGTTTGTAATACTCAAATTTTATGAATGGATGAACATCGTTTTGGTCATGTAGTTGTTTATTACGATTGAATGCAATGATATTAAACTAGTCACACATCATACGCTTCCGCAAAAGTCAGGGTGTGACAGTTTGGTATCAGAGCTTCGATTGTAGTGAACTAGGATTCCTTCTCGAGTCTAGACTACAATCACTAGAGTTCTCTCATAAAAACATTTTACAAAAAGGTTTTCATTGCATTCACGTAAGCGTCAAGATCCATGAGTCAAACATTTTTCCAAGAAGAGACAAGGCAAGGACATTAGTAGGGAATACCCTCAAGATAAAGTGCCAACTAAGGCATAGTCTACACGAGCTAGACTTGCCAAAGACAAAATGACCCCACAAAGAATAAACGAGAGTTATATGTGATATGATCCATCGAATTTCATGTTTATGCTAAGTAACATATTTGTTTACTGATATATACATACGAATAAGTGTATGGAATAATTGTTGACGTGAATAAGATACCTTCGACTCCGAACTCTATTATTGTACTTAACTCGCATGATGAAGCTATCGACATCGCGTTCATTGCAAAGCTCATGGCTGGAGTGATTACCAAACGAGATTCTGATCTTGCTTCCGTAGGAGATGGCTGCTCTTCCCTCTCGATCGAGAAGGTGCCTGACTACGGTGGTGATGGCGAGGCAGAGGAGGCAACCTTGAACAACTTCTTAATCAGCGGGACGAGATCCCTGCGGCTTTTGTGAAGCGAGATTGACGACACACTTGACCAGACAAGGAAGATGAAGTACTCATCTCAAAGGTGCCCCTCCAACTATCAGGAATTCTCCTTATTCCTATTTCCTTTAATCATCGTGCCTATTCGCGCGTAACGATAACGAGTGTTAGCGCGTGGACCACCGTAATGGTCCTTTCCATGACAGAGGTATAAGGACAGTAGTGTCCCCTCCTTGATTGATCATCTGCTTGGACGAGAGAAAATTGGGGTAACTGTGCAAGACAATTTATTATTACGGGGGCCCACGTAATAACAACTTGTAGTGCATGGAAATCTTGGTGGACTCTGCGGGTCAGGTTGATGATCACCATCCCTCCAAAAATAATCTATAGGTGTTCACACCTTCATCTGGTAGAACAATACATAGACCATTGCTTTAGCACTTTATAAAGTAGGAAACCTGCATTTGCCTACTTCGTGTCTGGCACTTCTACCCGTGTACGAGACGTTTGAGAACCAATATTTAAGCAAGTGAAGATGGATAACATTCGGAAAGATTCAGTGACGTTACACTCTCTATCACCCCTACATGAACAACCCCATCTCTGGGAAAATATACACATCAGTAAAGCTAAAGACCTAAGAAAACCATTGTAGCAGGAAATAACTGAAAACTTGTGACCAAGGTGATGTAACCTCGAGTTCATTTGGTTACAAGCAATAGGTCAAGTTGCCAAGCTTATGTGAAGGCTCGGTAATTGTTTCCTCGCTCATACATTGATTATATATGCATGTGATATTGGGTGATTACATGATGGCTTATGGTGCTATGTACCTCATAAAAAATTATGGAGTGTTGTCAAACCTACCTCATACCTTTTAACAGAAGAGAATGCCGCCCAGACGAGACACAGACACCAGTATGTTACCAAGGACAGAAGCCGAGCTTCAGGAACGTATATCACAGGCAATTGCACGACATGAAGCCCTCCGCTCTAAACACAGCGGTGCACTTCCAGAAACAACCCTCCAACTGGCTGCACCTATAAACGGTTCCTGGACTGCAAGCCATTGAACTTTGATGGCACAGGAGGTGCCGTTGCGTTTGTTCGTTGGGCAGAGAAGACTGACTCCGTTCTAAGAATGAGTAACTGTTCACCCCAGCAGAGTGTTACCTTTGTCTCAGGGTTGTTTTTGGATGGCGCACTCTCCTGGTGGAACCTTCAGGTTCAGACCCTTGGTGCAGATGCTGCTTATGCACTGAGCTGGGACGAGCTCAAGGAAATGATGGAGAAGAAATAATGTTCTAGGGCTGAAATTCAGAAGCTTGAGGTGGAGTTCTGGAATTTGAGAATGGACGGGCCGAAGATTTCTGAGTACGTCCAGCGATTTCACGACTTGTCTAGGGTCATCCCCTACTTAGTCAAGCCGGAATTCAAGAGGATTGAGCGATTCATTTGGGGACTTGCACCTCAAATTAGGAGCATGGTTACTACCTCAAAGCCCTTGAACATCGCAAAGGCTATCGATTTGAGTGTCACTCTTACTGAAGAAGCTCTACGCATGGGGAAATTTTCGGAATCTGAGGATAACAAGAAAGAGACTCATGTGGAGTCATCAGGCAACAAGAAGAGGAAGTATTCAAACCTAAAGTCAAGCACCCAAGTCAACTATGGAAGCTCTAAGGCAAACAAAAGAAAGGAAGTGAACCCGCCGCATGGTAGGAAAGCTTATGGAACCACTTATAAGGCTGGTGGTAAGATATACTTGGGGAATAAGCCGAGATGCGAGGAATGCAATTTTTACCATGAAGCTCAATGTCTGAGGCCTAAGTGCGGAAAGTGTGGAAAGGAAGGGCACATCAAGGATGCCTGTTAGGCAAAGGATCCAGATGGAAAAGATAAAGGTAGAGTACCAGGTTGCTACAGATGTGGTGAAGCAGGGCACTTTAGGAAAGATTGCCCTAGGAAGAAACAAGCAAGGAAGGGTTTTAACGATCGAAGCTCGTGAAGCACACTAGGATCCAGATGCGGTTACGGGTACGTTCCCTATTAACCAACCTTATGCATCTATTTTTTTATTAATACTAGCACCAACTTTAACCTTGCATGCTTAGAACTTAAGAAACTGCTTGGCCTAGTTTCAAGTAGAATAAACGTCCCGTATTCTTTAGAAATGGGCACATAGAAGGCTAGTTTAAGCAGACGAAGCGATTAAGGATTATACTTTGGGAGCTCAGAAGGCCGGAGCCTTCTATTACAAATGACTTGGGGAGTCATGTTGTAGTAGTCGGCATGGTTTGGATATCCAAGTATAAAGCTGAACTTGTTCGTTATAAGGGAAATCAGTCGCATCCCTCTTGCGAATGATGAAACACTTATAGTACGCAACCTTCTTGCGTTAGGTGCAAGGGTACTAGACCGTGGGTCTGCAACATCTCTCACCGGTCGAACAGACACAGAAGCACCTCCGAGTAGACTGCGGAGCCTGAGAACATCCCCGTGACGGAAGAAGTTCCAGTAGCCTTTTTTGAAGACTTGCCAGTAATACCTCCACAACGACAAGAGAAGTTTAAGATGAACCTCGAGCCAGGAGCGACACCAGTGCCGAATGACGCCTTACCGACTAGCTTCGTCCGAGAGGCATGAGCCTCCGATATAACTGCTAGACAGAGGAAATCAAGGACATGACATCCTCAGTTAAGGACACGAGAAGAAAGTTGACAGTTTCCGCTATGCATCAATTCTAGAGAGTTAGATATCAAGGATCGATATCCTTTGCCAAGGATTGATGACATAAGCAGACAAATCGTAAGGTCCTAGTTACCACTCAAAGATACACTTGAGGACAGGGTATCCTCAACTGTGAATACAAGAAGGAAATATCCCTAAAACGACCTTTAGGACTCGCTTCGAGCAGTACGAGTTCCTTGTCGTACCGTTTGACTTAACACATGCATCGACAATATTCATGGACCTCATGAATCAAACGGGGTTCTTATCGTAGTGCTTTATTTCATTTGATTACTCATGCTTATTCCAAGGCATTATTGTTTTTAGGATCGGGATCCGTTATTCACTCAATGGAAACTCTTGTTGGATATTGTCCAAAAAAAAGTCAGAAGCCATACCTGGATAGATCATGATTATATTTATTGACTATATGCTCAACGACCAAGTAAGGTCATGAGCAACTCTGCAATTTATCTTCCAACTCTTGGAGAAAGAACAGTTATGTGATAAGATGTCGAAAAAACGGACTTCGAATTCGCAAGATAAGAACTTTAGGATACATGGTGGATAAGAACGAGATTCATGCCAACCCTGCAATCAAGAGCTAAGGAGTTAGAATTGCAATTATGTGACGTTTCTCAACAAAGTCTCGATTGAGCGTCGATGCAACGAGACCACGACATTGCATACACGTCCCATTGATTAAGGGATCATGAGATGAAACCATGATCTAGATACAGAGATTGCGCGCCGCAAATTTGACAACATTACTTATAAGAAAACGCTGCACGACCTTTACTGATCATAGGGGTTGCAGCACACCGTTGATCGTAAGAACTTGAATATTAACGTAGATGGACTAAGCTACTGAACGATGCAGACTGTATGGACATGTTACGTGCTTGTGTGATAAACTTTGATGAAAAATTGGAACACTCACTTGCCCTTAGTGGAGTTTTTCTACAACAGTATTTATCACACCGCTGTTTAAACCGCTTCGTGTGAAGCTTTAGATGGAACATAATAATTCGATCCCCGTCGTGTTGAACGGAGATCGGAGATAAAAATCTACTGGCCCGAGTTGGTCCAGGAAAAAAAACTAGAGGCAAGATCGTTCAGATAGGTGATCATATCAAGACAGCCCGCAGAATACAGAAAGATTGCGCCGATGAGCGGCAAAAATCGTAGGAATTTGAAATAAGAAGTATGGCTTTAATGGGAGCCTCGCCTAGAGAAGGCGTGGTGTGATTTGGAAAACGTAAAGGTTGGACCCCCGGTGTAGGGATCGGAACCATTGCTCACAAATTAAAACTTCCAAAAAAAAGATCAGTAGTGATCGCAACATATTCCATGCGTCTAGTCTTTAGAGGAGTCTGACTCAAGGAACAGTCGTTGTTCCCACAAATAAGATTCACGTCAACGACAAACTCCAATTTACCATAGAACCTGTTAAGGTTGCGGACCAAGAGTCCACAAAACACAGAAAAGACGTAATTGATTTACTTGAGTACATTAGAATTCATATCATGACCCAGAGTACATGGGAACATGAAGACAAATTTTAAACATAAGTGACCATATTTGATTCACAACTCCCCTGCGACCGATGGCATCGCTTAAATTTCGGGACGAAATTCTTTTAACGGAGGGAGTCTGTGACAACTGTCACACTTCCGTACATTCCGTACACTAATTGAACAGTAATCTGTGCATTAATAACTGTACATGATCTAGTTTATAAGACAAATGAATTTCTAATCACTGTTATATACATATGATGGCATTTCATGTTTCAAGACTTTTATCGTTGCTACATGCAACACAATATAGTTCTAATGATGCACAGAATAGAATTGGCACCATTACCAGACAAACTAAAATGCTGACGAAGTTCAGTACATAGACAGACAATGTTTTGAGGCCCAGTATGAGCCAGAGACTACGTATTACACTAGTATAGTGTGTAGGGAAGTAAAGGACCACAAAACTGCTTTTCTAGGTGATAGATAAAGAGCCGGAAAGTGCCTAAAACCCACATAAAGTGCAGAATTCTGCATAAATCAGCGAAAATTCAGCATTTTAACAAGTTTATTACATGCAAAAATATGACTAAAAGGTCCTGAATGCTTCCCTAAATGTCGAGGATTAAAAGCGTTACAAAAGGGTACTTAAAGGACACTAAACGGTGCAATTTAGCACTTTAACGAACCGGTATCTAACCAAAGAACCGGACATTACCCGAAACACCAAAATTATACTAGAAGCATTGTTTATTTATTTCTGAGCTAGTTATGATCACTGAACACCCTAACACACTATATAACACATCATACACATAAACGCTAACTAATACACTTAACTTCCAACTATATATTCTAACTTACCATTCAAACTTACACTTTACCCCCCCCCCCCTTAAAAGTGGACGGTCATGGGTGACCCCACCATAGATCTCCTTTGATCTTGTATGATCTTGCTTGATCTCATTAGATTGCATGTGATCTTGCCAAGATATCCTATGATCTTATAAGATCTCAAAAGTTATGTCTAGAGATCTTGCATTGTACTATAAGATAGCATAAGCTCATTCATTCACACACACCACATTTTTTCTTCCCCTTGCTCCCCACCTTCGGCCGAGACCCACCCACCCACAACACCACCACCACCTTCATCCATTTATCATCCATTCCAAGTTCTTCACAAGGTGCTAGAAGGTGTCAAAGAAGGTTTAGAGCTTGTGGATCTTGAAGGACCTTCTTCCTTTGCTTTTATCCAACCCATTTATCATCTTCAACATCAAGTGTTCTTCCCTAGCCTTGTGCTAGTAGTAAGACCCTTATAATCCCTTGTTATTTTATATTTAGTTGGTTAAAAGATGATATACATTGTTAATCTTGAAAAACACAAAAGAACATGATCATGATACTTTAACATAAGCTTAAATACATAAGAATACATGTAAATGATGATGAATTGCTTCTTGATGAATGATGATTTGTGTTAGTGATGTTAGACACCATAAGAAACCTTCTAGATTGTGATTAAACACATGATCTAGTAAGTTAAAGTGCTGATCTTGTGAAAGATCAAGATCATCATGCTTTATGTCTTTCATGAACTTGAATAATAAAAGTTATTTTCATATGATGGTGATTTAAATAAAATACAAGTCTTGTAAGTGGATGGTTTCTAAAATAGTTTTCCAAAGAAACCAAGTTAAATCACAAGATTTACATGAACATAGTTTTAAAGAAAATAACCATGTTTCTAGTAGTGAAACAAGGGTAAGAATATATTGTTTACAAGAAAAACTCAAAAGAATGATTTTTGGAAAAATCATCTAACAAGTTGTAAATACTCCAATCTTTTAAGAATGAGATTTTTAAAGAAATAAACACACTTTAAAGGGTAACTAAGTCTACTAAACATACTACCAAGTTACTACAAGTTGTTATGAAAACTCAAGTTCATGACTATTATGTAAAATGCAATGCTTATGCATTTGGTAAGTAAAAGTTGTTTAAGGATGATCGTTGATTGCTTATGATGATTTTTGAAAATAAAATGATATGCTTAAAATGCATGGTCACCTCCATTTTTAGGGAAAACTATGGCGAAATTTTCTAAAAATACAAACACTTAGAAAAATATTTTCTAAACAAGTATTTACAAGGGGGTTTTAACTATGGTTTTCAATATAAACTTTGCCATAGATTTTGTTACAAAAATACAAGTATTGGAGGTTGGTTTTTATAAACAAAAATGGATAAATATGTATTTAAAATATATATTTACATTTATAACACATTGTGTGTGATTATTTGTATACTTGGTGTAATAATTATGTTATTTTAGGAATTAAAGTAATATAACTTAACAAAATACCAAGAATTTACAATCCAAAATAATACCAAAAATCACAACAAATAAACTTATAAGTTACACACTCAGTATTGTGAAATCAAACGCAAGAACGTAACTTACAAAATATTCCGAAAAACACCGTTATAAATATGTTTTTGGTAAACATTACTTTTGGGACAAAACAAGTTAAATATATTTTCTGAAGTATGACTTGAAAATATATTATTTTGGAAACTACAAATACGAGAATACAAATATACATGTATGAAATACTCCCATCCTTGGGAAGGAAATGCAAAAATAAATACTTGAGAAGTATTATAACTTAGGATAATGTTAAAGATATAAAAGAAACGTAACTCAAAAACATGAATACTAAGGCAAGGCACGGCCCGCTCGTCTAATAGACCCTAGCACATTGTAGGTAGTCGTGTTTGCTGACGAGATTTGAGTTACGAGTAATGAAGACGCAAAACAGTGTGTTCATGCTCCCCCTTTTCTCTTAACTGTTTTTGGTTTTATAACTCTCGGGGGTGAAATACATGTTATGAATGCTTAAACGGTATGAAATGCCTATTGAATACTAGATCATGTGAGGATAGACTAAATATTGAAATGCCATTAATACTTAATTAGGGACGAGGGTTAGATCTAACGGGTACGGCCGAGCCCCACTCATGGTCCTTATGTGATCACTTGAGTGCTTCGGTGTCCCAGTCGAGGGAAATTGACATAGTCAAGGTAATTTGACATAGTCGAAGGGAAATTCGACAAAGTCGAAGGGAAATTCGACATAGTCGAGGGAAATCGACAAGGGTATAAGCCTACTCATTACGAGTGCTCCCTATGTCCTCAGATGCCTTAAAGTCCTTGTAAAACATTTATGTTCATACACGCTTTTCATAC
>JARYGA010039098.1:0-31929 GCA_030545235.1 Helianthus tuberosus | reverse complement strand
TAGGTCTGACAAACCTCACACCGTGCCGCAGAGGACGGGCGTGAACTAATGGATCTGGGGCACGTCAATGATGATAGACATTGACAGTTTCAGGGCACATAAACATGACTACAGTCAGCAGTCGATATGGTAACGAGTCTAGTGTATACATGGGGTAGCCCCCACGGCCGAAATGCCAGATAACTAACACGGGGTAGCCCCCACGGCTGGATAGCCAGAGTAACCGGGAATAAACAAGACACGTTTTTAACTATGGGGTAACCCCCACGGCAGGATGCCAGCTAAAGGAAACTGTTTTCGAAACAACTTAAAACGAACACCCAACCGTGAACTCACTCAACTTGTTGTTGACTCGTTACTACATGCTTTGCAGGTCCTTAGGTTCTTAGCTGGAGCTTGCATGGAGGAGGATCGTTGTGGGATATGGACAGCTGTGTGCCATGTTAAACTTTGAAACAATTAAACTTATGTTTTGATTTAAGACTTATGCTTCCGCTTGCAACTTAACTATGTTTGTTTGAACACCAATTGTATTGGGTGGATTTTTATAACTACTTATATGCTTGTTCAATATGATTGGTGGCTGGATCCTGGTCAGTCACGCCTCCAAGCGGTAGTACTCCGCAGGTGGATTTTGGGGGTGTGACAGTTGAACTTTGTGTGAGAATTTAAGTGGACAAGTATACTGACAATCTAAGTGAATCGTTTAGAAACTTAAAATGAAATGAAGCTTAACGGTGTTGGTGATTTGTCTCAAAAACTGATATGATCCTCTTACACAAACTCACAAAAATATTGTTTGTACATATTTCTCTACTGCTTTTCATTACATTCAAAATCCAAAAAGATTTTAGTGTGTTTTAGCATAAATTTTGAAAAATTCAAAAAGACTTTCGACAACTGATTTTGGAAAGCTGATTTTCAAAATTCCGAGTGCTAAACATGATGAACAAATGGTTTGGGTGAAAGTGTTTGAAGATTTTTGAAATGAAATGAGAAAAGTTTTGCTATAAAATGTTATTCCTGCATGTGGTAAATTAGATTTGAAAATCTTATCCACAAAATGGTTATCAGAAAATTTATTTTTGGGTAGAGTTTTTGCAGGTTGGTCAGGTTCTGAAACCTGAGTTAGATGAGTGCCAGGTTACGATCTAAGAACCTGTGGAAAGTGAATTCGAGACTACGATCCCAGCAGATTGAGAGGGGGAGTCTGAAGACACCATGATATTCAACATTTGAGAGAGAGAGGAGTTTGTTGATGTTAAAGATAGAGAATGAAGATTCTTGCAATGACAAATACTTCAGAGGAAGATTGAAGACTGATAAAGACTGAAGATGCAAAGACTCGACACTTAAGACTCGTCAACATCTGAGGGGGAGTCTGTTGGTGCATTCATTTGTCGTCTTCGTCTTACATCGAGTCTCGGGTTCGTTGCGGTTTTGGTCAAACATGATGTTATGATAACATCATCAATATGACATCATCAATGACATCACTACATATGAGACAAATAAGTTGCATGTGCACGTGAAGATGAAAATCAGGAAACATGTGATTTAGTTAGGTTCGCTTATTTGTCAAAGTGATAGGTCCGCTCATGTGTCAAGTTTAGGTCCGCTTTTATGTCAAGTGACAGGTTCGCTTATGTGACATGTATGTTGGAGTGGACCTGTTCACATATAAATAGGGGCTGTAAGAGCGAATCACACAGATACACACACATAGAGAGAGTTGTAGGTGATTGTCTTCCGGTGAGCCACGAAGTGCTACCGAAGTGTTGTTAGATCTGTAATTGCATTCGTTATCAATACAAACAACAGTTAAAGGTGAATACGCGCTGAATTACGCCGAAACACTTGTTTCCGCCTCTTGTTTTGGTGAAAAACTCTTCTAACCGACTCGTTCGGATCCGAAATCGATCCTACAGTTAACTTAGGCGAAGAATGCTCAGCTCTAGTACTCAACAAACTTCCACAAAAGAAAATCGACCCCGGGAGCTTCACAATCCCTTGTTCGATTGGAAAGTCCCCCGTCCGAAATGCTTTAGCCGATCTTGGGGCTAGCATCAACCTCATGCTCACATCAATGTTCAAGCGACTCGGCCTAGGAACAACAAGCCCTACAAAGATGAGCATACAACTCGCCGACAGGTCCGTCAAATTCCCACAAGGTGTCGCCGAAAATCTGCTAGTTAAGGTTGACAGATTCGTCTTTCCAACCGACTTTGTCATCCTAGACATGGAGGAAGACACCGATGTCCCTCTCATCCTCAGGAGGCCATTTCTAGCCACCGCCCAAGCGTTGGTGGATATGAATGACGGAACTCTTACATTGAAGTTTGGGGATGAGGAAGTGAAATTTGAATGTGGAAAGCGAGTAGAGGAAGAAGATCCGGTCAACTACATGAAGGTCATAGACTCAAGCTTGGATGACGCTCTCCGACGGTGTAACATGGGATGCAACACATCCCACTTGAGTAACATATGACCAGGCTTTGGGTCTAGCCAAGGACCCTTATAAACGTGGCGCACCATGGAGGCATTCCATGGAACTATCCTTAGTTTAATTTAGATTAATTTTTATGTTTTCTAGTTAGTTTTAACTTTCATGAATAAAACACACTCATGGTGGTAAAGGATGAAAAGGGGAACGAGAAAAATGAACCCATGCACAAGAACAAGACAACCCGACAATTCTCTCCATTTCAGAAGGTTCAACACGGGCCGTGCCCAACCAACACGGCCCCGTGCTGAGCACCCTGCAGAAAACACCCAGTTCAGGTAACTGGACACGGGCCGTGTTCACCCAACACGCCCCCGTGTCCAGGCTTCTGTTTCTCTTGTTTTAATTCTGTTACTGGCACTTGAACACGGGGCCGTGCCCGGACAACACGGGGCCGTGTTCAGTGCCCAGTAACACAAATTTTTGCTTTTTAAACACTATTTTACACATCTAATCAACCTAAAAATTTATTTTTGGGACACATTGAGGACAATGTGTAGTTTAAGTGTGGGGGGGATGCTAAAACCTTGAACTTTGCAAGTCCTAAATACAAGCCTTACACAAAACTCTATTGGAACCGCTAATCACCCCAAATGTTTTTCAAAAATTTCATTTTTTTACTTGTCTAGGTTTAACTCGGGAAATTCAAGTTCTCAAAAAGGTTATATTTTCAAAAATTTACAACCGATAGCGTAGTGATAAAAAGAACCAACATAAGAAAATTATGAAAAGGCATGACAAACTTATTTAAAATTTGATTATACATACTTGATCATATAAAAACCCATTCCCACAAAAGTGAGTTTTGAGCCTTTATTGAGCACACAATTACATATCATTAGACTAAATGCTCATTTTTCGTTTCTTGTGTGAATAGCCGCTTGGTTCTTACGACTCTAGAACTTGCCATGACGATACATTCCCGGTCCTTATCAACTTAAACCCGAGTAAGTAAATGATGGAGGCATTAGGACTAACCCTTTTCATTTCTACACCATTATTTTTCTTTTTCTTTTACCACCCCCCTAGTTAACCCCTTTGAGCCTAAACCTTTTCATTTCATCAGCCAAAAAAAAAAAAAAAAAAAAAACCCTTTTACCTACCAAAAACCTTTTTCATTTTTTTTACCCTTTGTTTTAGTAACAAGTTCGGTTTTTCGTATGAAAAAAAAAATTTGAAGATGAAGCAAAAAGAAAATAAACAAACAAGTTCATCAAAAATAACTTTGTTTGAATAAATGCTTCATCAAAATAAAAATAGAAAGTCTTACGAAAACCGACACTTGTTACGCTTTTCGCCCTTTTCTACTAACCACTATCCCAACCACCTACCTTTAACCCAAGCCTAACCCTTAACCCACAAAGTCCTCTTGATATTTACAAAGGTATAAAAGTTAAAAAGGAGGAGGATTGATTGCTTGGCAAGCCTATGGTAGGAATAAGTTCCATGTCGCTCTCGAGTGATTCACTAAAAATACACCTTCGG
Organism: Helianthus tuberosus; assembly: GCA_030545235.1. NCBI lineage: Eukaryota > Viridiplantae > Streptophyta > Magnoliopsida > Asterales > Asteraceae > Helianthus > Helianthus tuberosus. The sequence continues at coordinate 27,941 of JARYGA010039098.1, read as the reverse complement.
CCGAGTGTGAGTGACTTCTCCCGTGAGGTATGTGAACTTGTATATAAATGGAATTTTAAAAAGACATGTTATGCCCAAATAAGTAATTTCTCCTATGAAAAGTTCTAAATAAATCATTACGAATAGAATTGTAAATAAATAAAAATACAACCCAAAAAGATCTTGGATATCCCGACACTCTACGACAAGCCCAAAACCTTCTCTTCTACCTATTCCATTTGGGAGTGTAAGCCACATATTAAAGAGTTTTGCTTGAGGACAAGCAAAAGTTCAAGTGTGGGGGTATTTGATGTATGTAAAATGCAACATATAAATTACATCAAATGAGGCATAAAACTAACCCTTTTTAAGTACTAATATTGGAAAAAGAGTGTTTTTGTCTTCCTTTTGTATTTTCAGGATTAAATGAGCTCAAAAACGCAAAAGAAGCAAAAAGACAGTTAAATCCAACATAAATACAAGAAAAGGAATATTAATGGACTGCCCGACCCCTCAACGGCACCTTCCAAAGCAAAATAGAGAAATCAGAAGACTGAACACGCCCCGTGCTCAGCCAGCACGGGGCCGTGCCCAAGAAGCAGCAGAAAAGACAAACCTATAGAAGCTTCTATTGCCCACCACGGGCCGTGCTCAGCGGACACGGGGGCGTGTCGAAAGTATAGCAGGCGCATTTATTGTAATTGCGAATTACAATTAATGAGGAGAGAGATTGTCAGACAGACACGGGGCCGTGCCCAGCGGACACGGGGCCGTGTCCAGCTCTCTGTTCAGCCTATAAATAGGAGGGCTTGGATTCATTTCATCTCATCCCTTGGCACACCACCTCTCTCACACTTCATCCACCACCCACCACCATCACAACACCATCATCCACCACCATCATCCATTGTCCATCGTAGAGTGTGTGAGTCGTCTCGGGATCCAAGATTGATCGTAAGAGTTCTTGACAATCAAGGCCATGTTTGCCTAAGTCTCTTACATCACTTGGTGAAGACAAAGTGTCTAGTATAATACTTTTTATTTCTAATCTTTTGCACTTTTTATTTGGTTTTGTATTAATGACTTTAATAACTAGTTACTTATGTTGAAGGTGATCTTTCCTTATCGTTTGTCCGTGGTGTCTTGGCATTATTTTACTGTCTATATAAAATAAAGGATTTTCACCATTCATATCTCCACGGTCTATATGGAGATATGTTGGCTACCTGGTCGGGGGTTAAGGGAACGGTTTGGTAAAGGTCTTGCCATTGTTCAGCGTTTAGAGGTCCTGCAATGGACCTGGGTCAAATTTAGTAGGATCTCCTTCAATACTTCACGATATTGGATGGCGGGGGTCCAAATTCTGTGATCCCCTCATAAGTTAACTACTATTAATACTATAACCCGGCTATTTAGGACTGTATCCCTGCTGACTCAGACTACTTAGCCGAGGGTAACGTCACCGCCAAAAGCGGGGCCTACCACAATACTGCATTAATAACTTAATTCATTATCTTCCAATAATCCACCCTTTTAGGATTGTATCCCTGCTGACTCAAACTACTGGGGTGAGGGTAACGTCACCTTCAAAAGAGGGGCCTACTACAATAACTAAGATAATCTCTTAATTATGTGCAAAAGTGCGGAAATAATCAAAGGTTATACTAGATACGAGTCGGAACCAAGTGATTCATCTTGTCTATCTGTTTTTTTTTATTTTTATTTTCAGCATTTTAGTTAGTTTTTAATTTTCTTAGTTTAAAACATTTTTCTAAACTTTTATTTTGGTTAGACGTTGAGGATAAACCGGTACTAAAAGCTCTTGTGTCCTTGGACGACCTCGGTATCTTACCAACGCTATACTACACTCAACGATGGGTGCACTTGCCCATATGTGTGTTTAGTGTTAGTGAAATATCGTGTTTTATAAATTTAAAACTTGGCTAAAATTAGTGTTAAAAAGGGCTTAAAATATATACCTAAAATAAGTAACACTTTACCGCACATCAGTGTCCTTTTTCCCTGCAACGAAAACAAGTGACTTTAGATTTATCAAAACCAAAGTAGAAATATTAGCTTCACGTAAATCATCTCTTCCTGTGATCTGCTTAAATTTCTCAGCTCGTCTCAATACACTTGCCAAACACCACTTTATGTCCATCAATTCCATCTCTTCAGCATCTATTTGATCGTAATCCTCTTTTGTCAACATTGGATTCCCGATTCGTCTTGCCACAAAACTTCCATAAGACTCTAGCACGGTTCCCAACAAAGACATGTGACTCTTAGCAACTTCTGCTGAATAATCCTCATCATTCTCAAGATTCAAAACAATGTTGCATTGTAGCTTCTTCCCATTCTTGGTTGCTGAAATGTTCGGATCAAATGATGGATATGATGAAAAACTTGTGTTGCTGTTTGATCCTTTAGAAGAACTTCCTGATGAACTTTTAGCATTGAATGCTGTCTCAATCTTCGGTGACATGTTAGTGATTTTATCATTGACACCACCTTTGTAGTAAAGCCCAATGTCTTGTTCACCGTCAAAATCTTTCATTCTTAAAGCCTTTCTCTGTTCCATCTCCTGAGCCTCAATCTTTTCAATAAACTTACTCAGTGTCAGATTGCTAAAACCTTTCTTGTTCCTCAACATCATGAGATATGTGCCCCAAGTCTCATATGGCAACGCATCAGCCAACTTTTCGATCAACTCTTCATTATCTTTCTCGATGCTCAACCTCCTCATGTTGGCTAACAAATTGCAATATCTCTCAATGATTTGCTTTGTACTTTCATTTTTCAAACCACGAAATAGATCGAATTCTTTCTTTAAAAGCGACTTTTTGTTCTTGACCATCTCTTGACTTCCATTAAACTTTGATTTTAAAGCTTTCCAAATCGAATAAGAAGTTCCATTGTGTTGCAATAACACCAATATATCTTCTTTCACAGCTTGTTGTAGTAGACTTAGCATCATTTTCTCATCTTTGTATTTCTTTCTATTTTCAGTACTTAGATCTTTTATTGTTATAATCTCTTCGTCATCATTCATTGGTCGAACATATTTCGTCTCAACACATTCCCAAGCATCTAAGTAGTTTGCTTGTACCCAATTCTCAAACCGTCCTTCCCAACCCTTATATTCCTCTATGTTCAAGAGCTTAGGCGGTTTTTGCATCGTCCCCGTTTCATTTTCCAACATCGTGTTATGTGCGAAAGTAATCGGGGTAACCGGAGTAGCGAATGCATTGTAAAATTCCTCGTCCATGTTTGAGTTTTCAAGAACTTGTGAAACAGTGTTTTCAAGCAGAATAACAATCTCAAGCGAAATCTCTTTCAAACGGAATAAAACGGTTCAAGCGGAATACCAACTTTGAAGCGAAATAACCAAGTTCAAGCGAGATAACTAATTTTGCTTGAAATCACTCAAACTGAATCACCCGTTTCAAGCGAAATAACCAGAATTTTCAAGCAGAAATACAATTGAAGCGGAATAGTGAACTTTCAAGCGGAATAAGGAAGAAATTTCAAGAGGAATCCCGGTTTCAAGCGGAATCCCGGTTTCAAGCGGAATTAGGCTCTAATTCCGTTTGAAATGCTGCTGATGTCATCATTCTCAAGCTGTTTTCAAGCGGAATTATGAAAATTACCAGTTTTAGATCTAGTTAAGGTCTGATTTTCTCAAGGATTTGTTAAAACACTATTGCGCACATTCTGTGAAAATTTTAGCCGATTTTAACCGTGAAAAATTGTTTATCTTGAAAAAGAAGGTGTAGAAATCAGAATTTGCACCTGAATTGGTAAGAACTCTTCTTCCTAAGCTGTGATACCACTTGTTGGATCGTTTTCAGACCCAAACGAGTCGATCAGAAGAGTTTTACTCAATACGAAAGGCGGAAACAGACATATCGAGGTCAATTCAGCTAGATTATCACTTTAAACTGTCGTATTATTGATTTGACAATGATTTACAGCGAGACGACACTTCGTGTCACACCCCGACCACATTAAAACAACAAAACCGTGGCGGAAACGTCGGGGAGTGTTGTAACAGAATCATCGTTTCACAACCATGGTAATTCAAAAGTTTCGTTTTATTGATTCATTAGTAAATTACATTGTCTTAAACCAAACAAACAAATTAAACATCGTCTACTATCGTTTTTATGTCATTAAGGCCACGTCCAAATCCTAAGTGAACATGCTCCCTAGCAATCATCAAGCAACATCACCTGAAACATATGTAAAAACAAAGTCAGCAAAGAAATGCTGGCGAGCACATAGGTTTTATAAGAGTATCGGAATCATGGCTCATTTATATGTATTGCAGTACCTCGAAAACCTTGTTTTGAAAAGTATATAATATTGCACCATGATTAACCAACTCAAATCAGGATGGTTATAATTTATAAAATCTCGTAGCCATAATTCTTAACCCCAAAACATTTGATTTAGTAAACCAATTTGTAAAACATCTTGTTAAAAACTCGTTAATAAAACACGTATGGTTTATATCATTTCGAAAACCTCGTTGTGTGATATCGTTTCAAAATCGTTTCCCAAGTGAACTAAATAATGACATGAAATGTAATATGATAAAAGCAATAATATACAAGATGTACCAGCGGCGTATCTACCATGCTTCTATCATGTTACAACCCAAACCAATCGTTCGTTCAAATCGTTTTATCTCGTTTAAGTCGTTCCAAATCGTTTTAACTCGGCCCAAAATCGTATTCGTTTTAATTGTGAAACTACTTTTAGTCGTCTCGCTAATAACATTCAAACCTTCGTGACTCGACTACCTCGTTCCTCGTATTAACAAACCACCAAAGGGTAAGTTAACAATCATCAGATTCGGTCGTTACCTACATAACCCCCACACATAACCATGGGTGTAGTCTGATAACGGGATTTGTCAGATCCTATGGTACCATAACCTAATACTGGTCGGCTTGATCATTGCTAATGAATGTCATTCGTTATGTAGTTACAACCAACAAGTTTCGTTCACATTAATCGGTTTTGAAAATATCGTTAAAATATCGAAAATCGTTTTGATACATATGAATCACCCCAAAACAATTGAAAACAGTAAAATAGGGGAACTATGTACTCACATTGAATGATAGGGTATCCTTGATCTAAAGAACTTAGCGAAGCTCAGACAAACCAAGGAAATTCAAGTAGTACCTAGTAATCGGATCACTAGTAAATAAATCGACACCTAAATCGGAAGATCGGATAGAATGAGGTCTTGTAAACCAAATGAGTGTGGAACTCATGTGATATGGTTTATCAAAGCCTACATTCTAAAATCGGAACTTAGCCTAAGTGCTTTCGACCCGTTACGACCCATTAAGGTAGCTTAAGTTACTTTAATGCGTCGTTCGCGCGAAACTAAGTTCGGATGGTTAACTATGTGCTATGTCAAGTCTTACATGCCCAATAATACCTAAACCTGTTACTAAATCAGATTATATGTCAAAAACATGTTCACATATGTAAAATACGGATTTATGTTTCAAAAGGGCGTTTTGGTCATTTTCTATGGGCATACAAGCTAACTAGCAAATGACTAACCAATCTTATGTGATCATAAGGTATAACCTCAGTGGTTATTCCCTATGCAACTATGATCACTAATCAAGCTTGGTCGGATCCAAATGATCGACCAAACGGGTCGGGTTTGAAAGTCTAAGCGGTTGTTTAGACCGCTTAACTTACGACCCTAAACAAGCACTAAACTAATAGTGACGAGTTAAACATGTCAAAACATGTTTAACTAGCTTGTAAAACTTGATTTGGTATCAAAACAATGGGTTTTGATACCCGAAAATAGTTCCATTGCAAAATGCGTGCTAAAACGCATTTTGACCGAAACTTTGACTCGTCACTATGCCTAGTTAACGTGGTAATCAGTAGGTATAATTGCTAAGGATTATAACCATCGTGATTACAATCACGTTGCAAAGTTCAATTGAACTTTGACTTGACCAATTGATGGTCAAAACCGAAAGTTAAACTGTTGGCCAAACTGTTTGACTTTCTGCTTAAACATAAAGAATAAGCATGAAAGAAGACTTACAATAGGTCCTAGCTATCTTTTCTACAAAGAATAAGGTTCCAATCAGTTGAGAGAGCTCCCAAACCAGATTGTTGAGAAGATAAGAAGGAAATGAGCAATGAACAAATGAAATGGTTGGGCTATTTATACTTGTAGCAAGAACACAAGATCATTACACATGTTTGTGTAGCTTCCAAGCATTAAATCATGGCCATACACTTGTTTGTTGCAGGTTCAAAGCCTTGGAGAAGAGATAACTTGGCTACCACACAAAGAAATTGCACAAACAGCCCCTGAAGTTGCAACAGAATGCTGAAAACTGAATTTTGGTCACTGGGCACTTCACACGGCCCGCGTAAGGTATAGGGGCAACCTTACGCGCCCCGCCTGGCCTCCCCAGATCAGCAGAAGTTTGATAATTGGCAGTTTAGGTCCCTGCACTTGATTTGAGCTCATTTCAGGCCTCTTTGACATCCCTTAAGCCATTTTCAAGGCTCTACAAGGTCAATAAAGTTTATAGGACTCAAAATGTGCTCGGAAAACTCTCGGATGTCGGCTCGTTTGGTCGTACGGTCGCGTTGTTCGTTAAATTACGACGAAACTCAAACGGACGCGAAAACGAACCAAATTAAGTGACGAACGGTATTTTTGCATGCCGATCACTAAAAGAAAAATATTTTAGTGTCTACAAAAATTTTGGATGTCCAGATGTGGTCAGAACGTAAGATATGCGCGAAAATGCTTATTTTTAGTCCCTGTAAGATCAAATAAGCATGTTTTCGCACACCGAACCCCTCAAAGCTTATTTCTAAGCTATGTTTAGGTTATTTATGGTATGTTTAGCTTATGATAAAGTTTCGGACTCTTCGATACCATACGAATCGATATAGTTTCGCAGTTTGACACAAATAGTCCCTGCGATCGAATAGACTTGTTTTCAACACACCAAACCATCCAAAACTTATTTCTAAGTTATGTGAAGGTTATTTAAGGTATGTTAAGCCTATGTCACTATTCCAGAGTGTTTGTTGCGTTAAACTGGCTGCGTTTACGCACCAGTTTGCGTATAACTTTCTAGAAAGCGATTTAAAGCTTGAAATCAGAATCGAATTAAATCGTAAAATCATCAAACACAAATACACACATAGTAACACCAAAACATATTGTTTTATTGATAATTAACATTGTTTTGAATTGTTCATCGATTCCAGAACACAGTTGTCACACTTCGGCAGCACTTCGTTGCACAAACAGGAAAGATTACAAATGATTTCGCTTGGTCATGTATTTATAGGGTTGTGATTTCTCTTGAACATGTTTCAAGCAGAATCATGTTTGAAGTGGTATCAACTTCAAGAGGAATTACATATGTGATTTCGCTCGAATGTGCTTATGTCTAGTTCAAGCAGAATCATCTATCTAATTTCGCTTGAACATGCCACTCACCCTATATTTGATATATTCTCGTATTTCGTGCCCTGATCTATCTAAATATATACAAGACTCGATACAAGACGAAGTCGACAGACTCATGCACCAACAATGATATTGTACATTCCTAGACTAATGAGACTAAAATAAAATTTTAGCCTTAAGCGGGAAAAATATATTAATTAAATATTGATAAATTTATACGGAATTACCGGATATTTTGTGAGTGCATTTATGTCAATCGCCTCCGTTAATTCAGATCGTAGCAGAAATCAGAACAATACATGTTTTTATAATGTAAAAATATAGGCAAAAGTCAAGGTGGCATTATTGTAATTACTTAGATCTTCTCTTGGAGCCTTGCCTATAAATAGGAGGCTTAGGGTAATGATTTAGAACTTTTTGCAACTTGAAGAACTAGAGAGAGAAGGTGATTCAAGGTCTTGTATATTGTAAAATTTTCAATCGAATCATCATATTATTACGTTCTTGTGTTCGGTCAACGTACATGCACAGATGCCGCACGTCGCACGTGTCATTCGCAATTGTTCGGGAGTCATTTACGGTCCTTGTGACACTTGTACCTCTACGACCATCATACAAATAGAAATCCAATGAAATCTTGTGTTTCATTCTCGGGATTTGTACAATTACATAAGACATTTATACATATCAATTCTTGTTCGATTTCGAGCTCTAAATTCGCTTTCTGAAAAGTTATACGCAAACGTAATTAGTTTAACGCGAAAAACACTCTGGAATAGTGACATAAGCTTAACATACCTTAAATAACCTTTACATAACTTAGAAATAAGTTTTGAAGGGTTTGGTATGGCAAAAACATGTTTATTCGATCACATGGACTATTTGCGTCAAACTGCAAAAGTCTACCGTTTCGTATGGCAACGTACATTCTGGAACATGATCATAAGCTAAACATACCATAAATAACCTTAAAATAGCTTAGAAATAAGCTTTGAGGAGTTCGGTGTGCGAAAATGCGCTTATTTGATCACAGGGACTAAAAGCGTCAAAAACTGCGTAAGTTTGCATTTACGCGCATATCTTATGTTCTGACCACATCCGGACATCCAAAAATTTTTGTAGTCACTAAAATATTTTACTTTAGTGATAGGAATGCAAAAATACCATTCGTCGCTTAATTTGGATCGTTTTCGCATCCGTTCGAGTTTCATCGTAATTAACTGAATAACGTGACCGTACGACCAAACGAACCGACACTCAAGATATTTTCAAGTATATTTCAAATCCCCTATTCTTTGACATCATTATAGAGCCTTGAAAATGGGTTAACGGGGTTTAAATGCGTCGAAAATGCACTTAGAAGTGTGCAGGGGCCTGTTCTGCCAATTCTGAAACTTTAGCCTATGCCGTCGCGTCCGGCGACAGCAAAAGGCCTTTGCTGTGGCATGACGTGACGCCTTATTTTTGACAGCAAGTGTGTTTTTGAGCTGCAGCATGTTTCTTGGGGGCCTTTTATGCAATTTCCTTTGTTTTGGGCATCAAGTTAACACATTCCCAAGTAATGCTAGCTAGCCATAACACTTGTATGGTCAAGATTCATTGCTTGGGCACTACACAAACACTTGGAATGATCCTACAACACTTTGAAAACTATAAATACCCCCCTAACTCACCTCATTCCTTGCACATTCAATCTTTTCTTCATCTTTGAACTCTAAGTGGAGGATTTCCATCTTTGGGAGCCACCTACCTGAGTTCTTCTAGTTCAATATTTCAGCCATAGAGCCTTGTAAGTGTTCTTTCATGGCTTAGTTATTATTTTCAGCCATTTAGAGCTAAAAGTCAAACAGTTTGACTAACAGTTTGACTTTTGGTTTTGGCCATTAATTGGTCAAATCAAAGTTCAATTGAACTTTGCAATGTGATTGTAATCACGATGGTTATAATCCTTAGCGATTATACCTACTGATTACCACGTTGACTAGGCGTAGTGACGAGTCAAAGTTTTGGTCAAAATGCGTATTTATGCGCATTTTGCGACGGAACTATTTTCGGGTATCAAAACCCTTTATTTTGATACCAAATCGGTTTTCTAACTTAGTTAAACATGTTTTAACATGTTTAACTCATCACTACTAGGTTAGTGCTTGTTTAGGGTCGTAAGTCAAGCGGTCTCGACAACTGCTTAGACTTTCGAACCCGACCCATTTGGTCGATCATTAGGATCCGACCAAACTTATTTAGTGATCATAGTTGCATAGGGAATAACCTACTGAGGTTATACCTTATGATCACTTAGGTTGGTTAGTTATTCATTAAGTTGTTTATATGCCCATAGAAAATGACCAAAATGCCCTTTTAGAGCTTAAATCCATGTTTAACATATGTGACCAAGTTTTTGACATCTAAACTGATTTAGTAACATATTTAAACATAATGGGGCATGTAAGACTTAACATAGGACATAAATAACCATCCGACCTTAGATTTACGCAAACGACGCGTTAAAGTAGCTTAAACTACCATAACGTGTCAAAATAGGTCAAAAGCACTTAGGTTAAGTTTCTAATCAGAATGTTAGGTCTATTAAATCATGCCATATGAGTTCCAATACTCATTTGATTTATAGAACTATATTCTATCCTATCTCCCGATTTAGGTACCGATTATTTAACATAGTGATTCCATACTAGGTACCACTTGATTCCTTGATTTCTCAAGCTTTGTTAGGACACTTAATCAAGGATACTTGCACCCTCAAGTGAGTACATAGTCCCCTCTTTCACCACTTTCAAATGATTTGGGGTGATTCATATGTGCCGATACACTATTTTCATGATTTCAACTATATGATTAAACATGCATAATACTTATCTTTTGACAAATTGAACTATTATCCATGGCCTAAACACTGATTTTTAAAGTTGTTAAACTATTTGTTGGTTCATATTATTACTTTACATTTATTAACAATGATCAAGCCGATTGGTGGTACGATATAGCGCTATAGGACTAGACACCCCATTCCTGTTGTATGGAATGTCGGATACCAATGTTTTAACCAAATAGAATTGCCTTTGTGGTATTTCTATAGTCTCCAAAGTGTAGTTTGATGCACTAAGGTTTGAATGTATTACCAAATTGCGATATACAGTGTATTTCGGTATACTATTAAGGCATACTTTGATATGCTACCAATGTGATACTGTTTTGCTAAAGCATAGTTTGATATGCTATTGTTTACTAAAGTATAGTTTAATATACTACTAAATCACGGTCTAGGTATATTTCGATATACTACCAACGTGATACTGTTTTACCAAAGTATAGTTTTGATACACTACCGACTCTTTATTTCACAAACTAAAGTATATTTTGATATACTACCAAAGCATAGTTTGATATGCTATTTTCAAACCAAAGCATAGTTTAATATGCTATTTTCAAACCAAAGTATAATTTGATATACTATCGATACTTTCACTCTTAAACCAAAGTATACTTGAGATATACTACCAAATCTATTATTTCATTAACCATAGTATATTTTGATATACTACTTATCCGATCTTTTCAAAACCAAAGTATATTTTTGCATATACTACAAACCTTTTATCAAAGCAATGTGTTTTAGAAACAAAACTTTTTACAAGGATTCATGACTATTTTATAAACGCAAAACCTTTTCTTGTACTATCCAAAGCCATTAATCAAATTCACAAAACCTATGTTACTCACAGGCATTTTTATGCTGACGTTTTATTTTCACATATGTTTCAGGTACTAATATGTGATGATTGTTGATGCATGCTACACATAGGATGGACCCGTGCTTTAGTGACTTTAAAACCTGAAAGACAATTATTTGTAATTATCTGGTTTATAATGAAACAATGAGTTCATTAATGGAATAAAAAAAAATCTTTAACCACCATGTGTTGTGAAACAATGATTCTGTTACGACACTCCCCAACGTTTCTGCCGCGATTTGTTGTTTTACGCGGTCGGGGTGTGACAGTCCTACAACGCGTTCACAAGTGGTATTAGAGAGCAGGAGCTCGATTGCACGAATCTATAACAATCCTAAATAAAACCGACACCCTCGAATATTTTCCGACACCCCAAAATATTTTAAAATATCCCAATATGTCCCAAAATACACCCCATACGCGAAAACGGGCCCCAAATACATTAAATAGTATTAAAAATAATGAAAAACATAAAAATTTAAGTTGAGGTGGGCCGCGTAAGGTACCCCATAACCCTTACGCGGGCCGCGAGAGGCGCAAAAGCTGGCACAGCCCGGTGCGGCCACGTGGCCCAACACATGTCGAGTCTAGTGGCTGATCCGGATGGGCTACACGTTGACCTGGAGTCAACGTTGGCCGTGTAGGCCCTGCCCTTGTGTTACGCGGGCTGTGTAGGCCCTGCCCTTATGTTACGCGGGCCGCGAGAGAACCAGAATCATCAACTATATAAGAAGGCCATCGGGTTTCAATTATAAATCGTTCAAAATCGTTTGTTTCTCTCAAAATCTGAATAGTAGGCTTATTATATGGGTATTATACCCCCCTAAATAGCAAAGTTCTGCTCCGTTGTAAGTATTATAACCCCTGGATACGTATTAGATACGCTGCCCGATTGATCTAGGGTTCCGTAACGGCTGTCGTGGTTCTGCCCGACGTAGTCATTGGAATGCCATCTCGGGGATGGTATTACTAATGTTAAAATGGGTTATTATACTAACGCGTGTGCATTTGTGTAAATTATAGATTGTCATCAGGAAACCCTTACGGAAAATCTAAGACAACAATGTGAGTTGATCCGCTTTTTGTTAACTGTTTTTACAAAACCTCATTTAATTAATGATATATTAAGTAGTGATTGAGTATTTGTAAGAATACAATTATCATGATTATGTTGGGGTTTTGTATACAAAATTTGTTACCACCTGGTCAAGGAGTAACATTTCCACAAGTCGGGTACGACAGTACCATGGATGTTAATTGTGATGTCTTGGAAACAAATATAATTGCGGGATCGCCCTCAATACTGTACAATGGAATTTTATTTAAACTTGATTAAACTGGGATTCACTCACCAGTATTTCCCACTGACAAATGTTTTTAAAATGCGTTTCACGTAACAAACTGTGAAAGCCAAATTGAAGCCAACTGGACAGCACTAAAGGCTTGGAAAAGTGGCAATAAAGTTACCTAAGATAAAATAGATGTTTTTATTAATAAAATAGGATTTATTCCTATAAAAATGTGTGTACTACGAACTTTGGTTTTAAACCATTTGTTTAATGTTATGAAAATGTGGTATTTTACTCTGATCAATGTTTCCTAACTACGGTCCTCATGAAAATTTCCGCTGCCAAATTAGATAATACGCGATACCACCGAAACTGGCCCGCGGCCGCCCGTTCGCTAGGATTAGGGATCGGGGGTTGCGACAGAAGGTGGTATCAGAGCTAAGCCACTGATTAAGCCACAGAGGTGTTCTGCTGACATCAAAATTCAATCTGTTAGGAAATAAATTGCGGAAATACGTGCATAACTGTATTTTATTGCTATGTGTTATTTGACTATTTGTTAGTTTACAGTATGAGCGACCAAGGACCATCTGACGCATATCATCAATTGTCTGGTTCGCGTAGAAGCGAAGGCACCTCCTCTTTTCAGCCTGCCCTCTCAGGGTACTCTGCTGATACAGAAGAAGGAATCTTTGTGTTTAAGGCTCAGTCAGAAGAGCCATTTCCTTAGAAAAAGAGGGGATGGTTCAGTCGAGGGGCATGTTGGATCGGTTCCGTGACCCTAAACAGTCAGTAAAGGTAGTTCATCATTGTTTACAGAGGCGGAATCAAAGTAAACAACGTCAAACAACTTGTTCCTTTCAATTCTTTTCTATTATGACTTTTCTGAGACTTTACAATCTGGTCCGTTTCAAATGATCCTACACACAACCTATATATAGTGCCAGCCATTCTGTTTGAAATTGACACATCCATGTTCTAACGGAACATGCTTCAAACGGACAGGCCATCATCAAACGAACATGCCATCTTCAAACCGACTGGATACCTAAAACATGACCAAACCCTAATTTAATCACTATTGTGCACTCATTTAACCTATCTAGACATAAGACTCGATAAGACGTAGTCAACAGACAGTAAATGAACCAACAGACTCCCCCTTGGATGTTGACGAAGTCTTCGGCGTCGAGTCTTTAGTCTTTGTCTCTCTCCAAATTGTCTTGTCATTGTAAAGCTCCTCTTCACAAGTTCAGGAACTCAACCTATCTCCATCTTCAATCTCCCCTTTATCTGTTGATCCAAGACTCTAACTCCCCCTTTCACAAACTCCCCCTCTCGGAATGCTGGGGCTTTAAATTCTGGTTCAAACTTTGACATTTCGTTGCCATGGGGAACTACATTCCTGTTACCTGCATATACTCTACCCAACATAAGTTTCACAAATTTATAACACTTAGATTTAAGAAACTTACTGGTAAAAATCATTCTTTCATCAATAAAAATAGTTACATCAATTTCAAATGAATGACCTTGATTAACTAAACATACAATCTTTTAAAAACATTTGTATATAACATTCAAAGTTTATAAACAAACTCTCCCAATCCTCTAGTTCATCAAGTTTAGCACTTGGAATTTTGAAAATCCGCTTTCCAACATCAGTTGTCGAAAATCTTTTGAATTTTTGTTTATGAATGAAATACAATAAACAAATATATACAGACAATATTTTTGGTGAGTTTGTGTAAGAGGATCATATCAGTTTTTTAGACAAATCATTAGCACCGTTAAGCTTTAGTCATTTTAAGTTCTAAACGATTCACATAGATTGTCAGTATACTGGTCCACTTAAATTTTCACACAAAGTTCAACTGCTTCGAGATACGAGTTTAATGTCTTAGATACTTAAACTTAATCGCGTGTCCCACCTCAGAATATACTCCTATATCCAGATCCCAATATTCAGTCTTACAGGTGAGTATAACACAAATGATATCTGTAAGGGGAATAAATTATGAAGAATCATGAGAGGTCAGGTCATAACTACCGTTCAGCAGAGATATCATGACTCAACTTTTGGGTGTGTCCCCTTTAGAGGATCTTTTTTACAACAGCATTGCTAAGAAATTTTATTGTCTTATCATTTATGCTGAGGGTGATGCTATGTTTCAAGCATTGCGGAAAGTATTATTCGAGGACTAGGTCAGAACTTCCATTCAGCAGAAGTCCCAGAATAATACCCCAGATATCACTGAGTATAAAGACCTAGTATATCAGAAAAAGGAATCTTTCAAACAAGATTTCGGGGGTTACCCATATATTCGAGAGATGTTACCCACGATATAAGCAAGTTTGAATTTAGGTTTATATCTCGTCACAATCTACTAAATGTGCAAAAACCTACTGGCATATCATCAGTGAGACCGTTTATCACTTTTTAACTTTTCATTTCTTTAGCATGCTGTGATCGTCCACTGATGTACTACCATTTCCTCTTTTATACACCAAAACTCATTTTTGCTTTTTCAATGTTTTTGGCATTTTCAAATTTTCTAATTTTTTTAAAATTTTTCTCCCCCTAAAATCAAAATATGTTTCAATTTTGATTTTCAAGGAAAATTTGAAAACAAACTGTACAAGAAACGTGACAAACTGATATCAAATCGCTTCAATTCGCCATTCACTTGGCATAAACAATCAGAACTCCCCCTGTCAACAAACTATTTTCCCATTAAGATTTCAAAACACTTAAGTTTGTTTTAATCAAAATGGTTTTTCTGGAAAATTAGTTTTGTTGATTTTCACAAACCATTTGTAGGTTAGAGGTTTACTTCATCACTTTGTTCTTCTTTAACCACTTGTCGTAAAGATAAATCAAGTACAACTTAATGTCCTTGATTAACCTCTTGAAATTCGAAATATCACAGTTAACAACCTGTGAATTTCTCAAGAAAGATGCCGATTCCTACTCCACACTTACGTACATGGGAGTTCCGGCAAGTCAGGATTTTACTTGAACAAATTCACCCAAGCCTGACCAGCCTTGGATTTGACAGATTTTACCTCAGCAGATGGCTCTTCTGGTTTTGAGGAACCAGAATCATTGCCTGATCGTGGCTCCTCTAACTTTGACAAGTCAGAATCATTGCCAGAATGTGGATCTTTTGACTTTGACAAGTCAAATTCATTGCCAACATGTTGCTCCTTTGTTTCTGAAGAAAAAAAATTCATGGCTAACAACTTTCTTTTTCTTCTCTTTTGTCCTCAGATTTGCATCTGATGAATTCGTTTTGTTTGACTTATCGGTCTTGGGAGAGCAAAACGATTTATCAGAACTTTTTCTCGGATTACCAGTTGTATACGAGGACAAAATTTTCTCCTAGTATTCTCTTGCCTTCTTTCTTTTCTTCCTTAGTCTGTCTTTCTACCCCTGTGAAAGCTTCACTTTTGGTTCATGAACTTTCTATTCTTTAGGCTTGACATTGACTGGTTTCTTTGCCAATTTCTGAGAATCAGCCCTCGATCGTCTCTTTGATCTCATTGGGCAATCTCTGGCAATGTGCTCTGATGTGGCATTCATAGCACCTTCTTGTTTCGAATCTCTGACTTTGGCAGTTAACAGCAATGTGTCCTTGATAGCCACATGTGTAACACACTCTGTTATCATACCTCTCACTACTTTCATACCACATACCGTCTTCATACCACACACTTAGATCAAAGCATTGATTTGCCTTGTGGTACTCATGTCTCCTCTTGTATCCTTGATTTGGCATTTGAGCACTGTGGTCAAACCTGCACCACTGGTTACCAACTATTTGTAAGTTTTGTCTTTAAATTTTTGTGGTTTTTCACAATGATTGGATGACTGAACTGATGAGCTTTTATTTTCATTTTTAAAATTTTTCAAATTTTTAACTTTTTGCTTCTGTTCTACAATCTTCTTAACAGGTTTTTGCTTTGAGCATTCACCCATTTCAGTAGACTGCAAAACAGTATTTTGAAATTTTTCTTGTAATTCTAAAAATATTTTTCTTTTCTTTTCTTTTTCTTTTTCTATTTCATCATCAGCTTTGTCATCGCAATCTTCAATTTTGACTTTGTCAAAATTTGTGACATTGTCACTTATTGAAACTGAATTGATCGGTTCTGGACAAACATATGATGCAGAAGTCACAAAACCTTTCAACTTATTCTCAAGCTCATCTATTTATTTCGAGCAATTTCAGCTTCATTTTCAAGTCGAATGATTTTTTGAAGATGAGAATTTATTTCAATCTGTTTTTCAAGATTATTTTTAAAAATAACAGATATTTCATCTTCTAAAATCTTTATTTGACTTTGAAAATCTTTTTCAATCTTTAATTTTTCATTATCAAAATCCTTTTCTTTTTCTTTAAAATTTTTGTTTTCTAATGACAAACTCTCAACATTCTTCAAAAATTTGTCATTTTCAGATCTCAGTTTTTCACAATTCAAGCCCAACTGCAGAATCTGTTCATTATCAGCTTTCTTCTCGTCTTTCAAAGCTTTGTTTTCCAATGTCAAATTCTCCACATCTTTCAAGAGATTGACATTTTCTACTTTGGATTTTTCGCATTTTGAGCACACCACTTCACATTTTGAATTTTCATCTTTCTTGGATTCTTCAATCTTTGACGTTCCTGCAAGAAAAATTTTAACCATATCAGCAGGATTCAAATCTTCATTTAAAAAACAACCTCTCTTGAAATCATATTTCATCCTACTTCTTACATCAAGACCATTTCTAATTCTTTTGATTATTTCAAGAATCACATCCAAACTTATATATTTTGAACTTCTTTCTAATTCCTCTATCAACTCTTTCTTTTTACTTTCAATTTCACGATTGTATATTATAAGCTCTCTGAAAAAGTCAACTGAATCAAATTTTGAGAACCTAGAATCCTTTTTCAGCTTCCACAAATATTCATCCCAATCCAAAGGTAATGCATCAGCAAATTTTGAAATCTTTTCAGCATTTGTCATCTTAATCCCATACCTTTCCAACTTATCAAGTAATTCAAAATACCTTGTTTTCAAATCATCAAATTTTTCAACTTTTTTACACAAAAAGTATTCAGATCTTTTAATCCAAGCATCCTTTTTCTCATCATCTTTCCTGTATTGCCAATTCATGTCAAACCAACTATTAATTCTTTCAAGTTTAGCGTTTTCCTTTTCGTCAAACATTTTGACCACAACTGACTTAAAAAAATTTATCTCAAAGTCTACAATATTTCAACTTCTCGGTATTTGCACCTTGTAAATCACCTCAAATCACCCACAAAAAAACAAATAAACAATCAGTTTAAATGGACTGAATCAATCTAAGACTAGTGTCGAAGTTTTTTGAACTCACTCAAATGTTGTTTGGGTGAAACCACTTGTAATTTGGCCAACAATCAATACTCCAAATTTAATTCTATTGGGCCGATATATCGATTACAACAACTTCACATGGGCTGCACAATTGATTGTCAAACTAATTATGATTGGGCCGATGTATAAGACTTGATCACATGCATTCTTTGACTTTATTTGACCTAAACAATGAATCACATGCTAACTGTCAACATCACATGCATTAGCCGACAATTTGTTAAAAGCTTATATGCAATTTCTTGAACTTTGCAAATGGCGGCCAACAATTATAATTGAGACTTAATTCCTATTGGACCGTTCAATATGTAAACTGACCAACTCACATGCAAACGTTTAATGATGAGTCATGTTGATAATATTTGATCGATGACAAATGAAATATGTTTATTGGACCTTTAGATTTTAGTCACATGCAATTCAGAATCTACTTTGATTCTATTGGACCTCAAAACAAATGATCACATGGGTTGTTTTGATCACTAATATGGTGGGTCATATGCAGACTGTTTCAAATGACCAACAACCTTTTTAATTCATCAACCGTTTATTGGACCACTTTCAAACGGAATAACAAAACATCCCCACTTTCAAACGAGGTACATGCGTCAAACAGAACCCTTTAAACGACTAACCACTTTCAAACGTAATGTCTCAAACGAACAGTTTCAAACGTGAACTCACTTTCAAACGGACAGTTTTCAAACGGTAGCCAGTTTCAAACGAATGTGACCAATTTCAAACGATAGTGATCAATTTCAAACGATAGTGATCAATTTTCAAACGATAGCCAAGGTTCAAACGGATGACGTCAGCATTTAACGAACAATTTCAAATGGATTAGATGTTTTCGATCAGTTTTAAGCCGTATTTTGGTCTCAAATTTTCAAGGATTAATTAATACTGTGTTTCGTTTGAAATGTGTAAGTTTCAGACCGTTTTAACCGTGAATTATGTTCGAATCAGAAAAAGAATGAGTAGAAGTAAGAATATCCGATGAATTCAAGCTGCAATGGTATGAACTCCTTGTCCTGAGCTCTGATACCACTTGTTGGATCGGTTCCGTGACCCTAAACAGTCAGTAAAGGTAGTTCATCATTGTTTACAGAGGCGGAATCAAAGTAAACAACGTCAAACAGCTTGTTCCTTTCAATTCTTTTCTATTATGACTTTTCTGAGACTTTACAATGATTTCTGATGAAATTTTGGCAGCACCTTGTCTCACACACACAATCTGGTCCGTTTCAAATGATCCTACACACAACCTATATATAGTGCTAGCCATTCCGTTTGAAAGTGACACATCCATGTTCAAACGGAACATGCTTCAAACGGACAGGCCATCTTCAAACGGACAGGCCATCTTCAAACAGACTGGATACCTAAAACATGACCAAACCCTAATTTAATCACTGTTGTGCACTCATTTAACCTATCTAGACATAAGACTTGATAAGACGTAGTCAGCAGACAGTAGATGCATCAACAGGGCACACGAGCGTAGAAAGCGTATGAAAAAGTTACAAGACCAGAGGGTACTAGCAGCAGCTAAGAGAGAGACAGATGCCTATGCCCAGGATATGATAAATAGGGGTATAGCCAATATTCACATCCTAGCAACCACGGCAGCTGACCCTAATCTGAAGCAAATAATAGCACCCCAACCACAACCACCCATCCTTGACCAACCAATGGAGATAGAAAACCCTGAAAACCAAGTAGAAATGCATGTCTTCAACCCGGAGGAAATACCTAGGGTACCAGCACCAAACCCCCTAGACCCAAATTGTAACGCCCGGCTCTTTTGTACTTTCCATTTATAGAAAGTGTTGTTCGTATTTCTATTTTTGGGAACTTTGTACTCTTGTAATCGTTCTTTGTTTGTAATCGTTGCGAAAACCCAGACTTGGATCATGAATGAAACTCGTATTTTGTTAATCACATGTTACACATACTTTATACATGCTCAAACATTCAACTTCGTGGAACAATTGATGCTTATTCGTAATTCTTGGAAACTATGTGCTAAACTTGTAAATACATGAAACTTAAGCATAATACGTGATTTAAACATAAACGACACTTGATTATGATACTTTTACACTCAAGGATACTTGGTTTATACTCCTCATACTTGGATTTATCTTAAAGTATGCTTTTATGGCAAGAATGGCCTTTAAATGTCCCAAAAACACCAAAATAGGAAGTCTGGGGGCTAAAGTGTAAATTCTGAAACTTATGTCATATAACCAACCCCCGGGCGGCCCGCTTTAACTTACTGAATATTTAATGCGGGCCGCATTAGCTTAACATTCGGAGAAAACACACCAGGTCGCGATTTGTGCACGAAATCCTAACTTCCAAACCTCCCCAATCACCATTCCTTCACCTCTAAACACCTCCAATCACCTCCAAACTCCTCCATTATAAATACAACTCTTCTCCAACCCTTTTTACACTTTCACAACTCATTACACTTCACAAATTCTCTCTAATTCTGCTGGAAATCTGAGTTTAGGACAGATTCATATACTCTTACAAAAGTGAGTGTAACTTGCTCATTTTGAGTCCAAATCACTTGATTCTTTCTTCTACTTCTTTAGTACATCCTTGGGTTTGATTCCTTGGATTTTCCTTGGAGAAATCATGCTTGGAATTGCCCTAAAAAGGACCTAAACTTTCTGTTTTGTGTAATGTTATTCAAAAACTTGTATAAACTTGTTCAACTTGTGTCTAACACATCTCATACCTATGTCCCAATGCTTACAACCTCTCTTATGGTTGATTAGGCTTAAAAACAAGGTTGAGACACTAAAAATCAGAGGATTAAACCTCAAATACTTTCTGTTTTGTTAGGGTATTTAACCCACAAATCATGTCAAGCTTAGATCTTGATGCATGAGTGATTATGGAACAACTTGGGTTGTTCCAACATAAAATCCTCACATGATTTGATGATTTCTCTTAGTATAGCTTGTTATATTATTATACCTACCTTAGTTCTTGACCCTCCTTGGTTGTTTTTACACCAAGTGTAGTGGTGAACATACAAGGGGTTCCTAAATGGAAGCTTGTTCTTCCTACCCCATACATGACTTCCATGATAACTCGAGGTGCCTAAATGAGGATTTTAATCTTCTACCTCCTACTTGAATTATTGGACTAAATAACATATAATACTTGACCTAAATATATGTATATATATATCCATTCGAACCTTTAATGTTGAACTTGTGTTTATATGTTAAAGTAGTAGAATATCATCTAAGACCTAAAATACCAAGTATGATTCTAATGGGCATATTACCCATGAAAACATTTTTAACCATATTGGTTACATAGTGTCATACAAGGGTTACTAAGTTAAAGATGATTACTTTTCGTATCATACTTTATTCTACTTTATGTTATGTTAAAATTCCAAATTCATAATCTTCTGTTAACGCCAAACTCACACACCTATGTTTCCTCGTGTAGAAGGACTAGGTGCTCCAAACTAATCCAACCACCAACTTACTCTCGGATTCTTAAGTTCAAGACTTGTAAAACCTTGAGTATACTCGTATTTTCCCCTCTTTACTTTTACCACTTTTGGGGTGTAACATGTTTATCTATCAACAACTTACACATGAACTTTTGCTTAAACACATGAACATTCTTATTAACATGCTTGTATACGTGATGGCTTGATACTTTAAACTTGGATGAATCTTATGTGTTGAACTTATCATTAACTTGTACGAGCCAAACCGTGACATATGTAGCACTATAGGATTAACGACCCGCCGCCCGTAACTTGTGGTTATGTCATGAGCATATTGCGTTTTCTTGGTTTGATATGTTAGACACATACCATGTTTTTATGTTTATCTTGAATCACATGCTTGCTATGAGGAATTGTTCAAAACTTATCTTTTGTTACGTACGTACCAAACTTGTATACTCGCCATTGCTTTCGCATTGAATTGTATTTTAAACATGTTACAGGTTGATGATGACGATGCTATGAAAAGAAGTAGCGTTGATGCCTAGATACACATATAGACGTTAGGTTTAATATGTCGTATCAATTTTGCTTATGTTATATGTATTTCTTTTGAACATGTTGTTATTTGAATTTATGAATTGTTGACAATTTGAGGTTATGAAATGAAATGGGGTTTATTTAATTATCGTCACACATAGTGTTATGATGTCTCGAGCAATCTTCACACTTCGTCTCATCCCGATGTTTCCGCCATTGGTTGGGTGTGACAGATTGGTATCAGAGCCATAACTATAGGGAATTAGGAAAATTGCCATGCTTTTACCCTAGTCTATAGTTTTAGGAACTTTGCCTCTTATTTGTTGTTTAAAACTTATGCATTCTACCTTTCATGCTTCCTAGCTACACTTCTTGTTGTTAAGTTTACATGCCTTTCCTAAGGCTAACACAAACACACTTTTGATTATTTGTATACTCTTGTAACACAAACGAGACGACTTTACAAAAATAGGCGTGAAACCCACAATTTGGTAAAGGACTCTCATTCTACCTTGAACTATTTTTGCATGAAATTTCACCATTAAGCTAGGAGTGAAATCCACAACTTAATGGTAATTTCCTTTTCAACTCTAGTGGACCCTTGTCAAAGTGTAGAAATTTTATTTTGACCCGACAAGTACCAACCACATTTAGGGTACGAAATCGTCAAGTTAGGGGTGAAACCCGCACCTTGTCGATTAAGTCCCACTCCTCGATTTTCGATCTCGCCAAAGTCCCGATTGTTTCAATCGATTAGAGACGTGTAGTAACTGGAAGGGTAAGATACCGTTAATCTCTTCTCGACGAGAGTATCTTACCTATAGGCCAAAGCACGTTTTCTCTAATTCAAAAGGACTTTCGACCCACTTTGGAATAGTTGACGTTTCTCTACCCGAAACAATCCAATGTTTTATTGAGCCTCTCTTTTATGTATCTCAATTTATATGTGATTTTATATTTGAACGTTCTTCATTTCAAACTTTTAAACTCTTTTCGCACGTCATCGCAACCAAAAACAATAATAATCCTCATGAACAAACTAAATTTATATACCCTTACGCAATCATATGTGTTATACTTGTTGAATACATGTTGGAAACTTATGCTTGATGTGAACCTTACATGATACATGAACACTTACTTGTTTTTACATGCAAAAACCTTGTTTTAAAATTATGACCAAGTCTCATCCTTTCCTTCTCTTTCCATCTTTAGATGTCGTCCAACGGTGCGTCAAAGAGAACCAAGTCAAAGAAGGGTTCGACTTCCAACACCATGTCACAAAAGGATTGCATGAGATTCATGGCCAAGCAATTTGCTAAGGTCCTACCCGACATTGTTAGCAAGATTCATACAAACCCCGATTCACCTCATGGCTCTGTCGACTCAAAGGTAGACAAACCCAAATCTACCTTCCAATTTAAGCAATTCATGGCTTGTAAACCCTTGGAGTTTACTGGCAAAAATGGCGCTACCGCCATGATGAACTGGATCGATGCAATCGAGCTTACTTTCCTGCAAAGTGGTTGCCCTGATGAACTAAGAACCTTGAATGCAACTGGGGTGTTTCGTGAAAAGGCACTCGAATGGTGGACAACAGAACGCAACAAAAGGGGAAACGAGGTTGCACATGCTATGCCTTGGGGCGAATTCAAACAACTTATGAAAGACCACTTCTGTCCCCCCCCCCACGAGCTCCAAAAGTTGGAGAACGAATTTTGGAACCTTACTCAGAAAGGGAGCGACATGGATGGCCTGATTACGCGCTTTAAACAACTCAGCGTCCTCTGCCCTGGACAAGTCAAGACCGTCCCCAAGTCAATAGCCAAATTCGTTCGTTGTGTTGCACCTTCCCTGACAAACCACCTTGCCTCTGCCAACCCCCAAACCCTTGAAGATGCCTTTCGTATAGCCACCGAACTTAACAACAACTGTGTTCTTCATAGAACCTTTGACAAGGTTTCAACGAAGAGTGCACGCCAAGCTACCATTGACACTACTATTGATGAGCCCTCACCCTCCCAATCGTCCAAGAAAAACTAGGGAAAGAAGCGGAAGGCTTCAAGCCAAAATTATGTGGTTGTCACTCCGCCAAACCCACAACCCCTACAAGCCGTACCTGCTTTTACCAACGATGAGACTTCACGCAAGGTTTACACTGGAACGCAGCCTAAGTGTGGTAAATGCCAGTATCATCACCCTCCAAACGCTCATTGTCGAAAGTGCGACAAGTGTGGCCGAGGTGGGCATACTTCTCCGTCCTGTCGCATCTCACCACCGGCCTATCGAAACCAAGCCCCTTCAGCTCCAAATCGAGTCGCTCCTGTGCGAGCATGTTTCACGTGTGGTGATACCAACCATATGGCCAACTACTGCCCTCAATGATACCAACCGCAACAGCCTCGACCGCAACAACCACAGCCACCGCAACAGCCACAACAACAACAACAGGCTCTACCACCTCCTCGTGGACGCTGTTTCCATCTGAACGCAAATCAAGCGCGCAACGACAATGATGTCGTTAACGGTACGTTTCTTGTTAACCATCTTTATGCTTCGATACTATTTGATACTGGTGCGGACAAAAGCTTTGTGTCTTAGAATTCGAGCCATTGTTAAATTGCACACGCTCTAAGCTACCTAAGTCGTTTTCCGTTGAAGTCGCCAATGGCAAATCCATCCTAGTCGATTCCGTTCTTCGCAATTGTCGTCTTAATCTTAACGAGCACGTTTTCCCTATCGATCTCATACCCATGCAATTGGGTAGTTTCGACGTCATCATAGGCATGGATTGGCTCCAAAAGAACCATGCTGAAATCGCTTGTCACGAAAAATACGTTCGTTTACCCCTTCCATCTGGTGATGTTTTGCACGTCTATGGAGACCGACCTTCAAAGGGACTGAAGTTGATGTCCTGCACACAAGCGAACAAGTATTTACACAAAAAGTACCTTGCCTTTTTAGCCCACGTTGTGGAAGAAAAGGGCAAGGGAAAGAGTTTAAGTGATGTTCCAGTGGTGCGCGACTTCCCTGACGTCTTTCCTGAAGATTTTCCTGGTCCTCCTCCACCTCGATCTGTTGACTTTCGTGTCGACCTCGTACCTGGTGCGACTCCTGTTGCTAAAGCTCCTTATCGTCTTGCACCTTCGGAGATGCAAGAATTATCTACGCAACTTCAAGAACTTCTCGATAAGGGTTTCATTCGTCCAAGTACCTCACCTTGGGGTGCTCCTGTACTCTTTGTCAAAAAGAAGGATGGTTCCTTCCGCATGTGCATCGATTATCGTAAGCTTAACAAACTCACCGTAAAAAATCGTTACCCTCTCCCGCGTATCGACGACCTCTTTGATCAACTTCAAGGCGCCACTTGTTTCTCCAAAATCGATCTTCGTTCTGGTTATCACCAACTTCGTGTTCTCGATGAATACATTCCCAAAACCGCTTTTCGCACTCGTTATGGACACTACGAGTTCGTGGTTATGCCTTTTGGTTTGACCAACGCACCCGCTGTGTTCTTGGATCTTATGAATCGTGTTTGTAAGCCTTACTTGGATCGCTTCGTGATCGTCTTCATTGATGATATTCTCATTTATTCTAAAACTCAAGCCGATCATGAACGTCATCTTCGTCTTATACTCGAGCTCTTACGTATGGAATGATTATACGCTAAATTTTCTAAATGCGAGTTTTGGATTAAAGAAGTCCAATTCCTTAGACACGTTGTTAGTGAAAAAGGAATCCACGTTGACCCTGCAAAGATCGAAGCCGTAAATAATTGGACCGCGCCTAAATCTCCTTCCGAAATCCGTTCTTTCTTAGGATTGGCGGGTTATTACCGCCGATTCATCTCGAACTTTTCGAAGATCGCCGTTCCTCTCACTTCGTTGACTCAAAAAGAGAAGCCTTTTGCTTGGGGTCCTGAGCAAGAGGAATCTTTTTAAACTCTCAAAGACTTGCTTTGCAACGCTCCTATTCTCGCTCTCTCTGAAGGGAATGATGATTTCGTGGTGTATTGCGATGCCTCGAACCGTGGTCTTGGTTGCGTCCTCGTGCAACAAGACAAGGTCATCGCTTATGCCTCTCGTCAACTCAAAATACATGAGAAAAACTATACTACCCATGACCTTGAACTTGGCGCAGTTGTTTTTGCGTTGAAGATTTGGCGACACTACCTTTATGGTACTAAGTGTGTGGTTTTCACTGACCACAAGAGCCTTCAACATATTTTCGACCAAAAGGAACTGAACATGCGTCAACGTCGTTGGGTGGAACTGTTAAACGACTACGACTGCGAAATAAAATACCATCCAGGTAAAGCAAATGTCGTGGCCGATGCACTTAGTCGTAAGACTCAAGTAGATTATATGCGTTGTTTTCATATCTCAAGCGACCTTCCTCAACGCATTCGTGAAGCTCAGTACGCCTCTATTAATGAAGGTAACTGCCATGTCGAGATACGAGGCGCAAAAGAACACGATCTCGTCTCCAAAGCTGATGGTATCCTATACTTTAACAATCGTGCCTGGATCCCTGATCACGAGGCACTTCGAGACTTCATTATGAACGAGGCACACAAATCCAAGTACTCAATTCATCCTGGTGCCGACAAGATGTATCATAATCTACGTGCATCCTATTGGTGGCCTGGTATGAAGAAAGACATTGCCACTTACGTCTCTAAGTGCCTTACGTGTTCAAAAGTCAAAGCCGAACATCAACGACCTTCTGGTCTACTCGAACAACCCGAAATCCCCGTTTGGAAATGGGATAGCATTGCAATGGACTTTATAACTAAACTCCCTCGAACGTCTTCTGGTCACGATAGTATTTGGGTAATTATCGACCGTCTAACCAAGTCCGCTCAATTCATCCCTATTCGTGAGGATTTCAAGGTCGAGCGACTTGCTCGCATCTATACTAACGAAGTCATACGTCATCATGGTGTTCCTCTCGACATCATTTCTGATCGTGATGGTCGATTTACTTCGCGTCTCTGGCAAACCTTTCAGTCCGCTATGGGTACTCATTTAAATCTCAGTACGGCTTTTCACCCTCAAACGGATGGACAGACTGAACGTACTATCCAAACCCTAGAGGACATGCTTCGTTCTTGTGTGATCGACTTTGGTGGTAGTTGGGATGTGCATTTACCTTTGGTCGAGTTCTCGTATAACAATAGCTACCACTCCAGTATTAAAATGGCTCCATTCGAGGCATTGTATGGTCGCAAATGCCGATCTCCTTTAAGCTGGCACGAGATTGGTGACAAACATTTTTCGGGCCCTGAGATCATACAAGAAGCAACGGATAAGATTCACCAAATCCGTGACAATCTACTCAAGGCTCGTGAACGTCAAAAGGTCTATGCTGATAAAGGACGCAAACCGATGCAATTCAACGTTGGGGATCACGTTTTACTCAAGGTGTCTCCTTGGAAAGGAGTGGTTCGTTTTGGTAAAAAGGGAAAGCTTGCCCCTCGCTTTGTTGGTCCTTTCAAGATACTCGAAAGGATTGGCGCGGTGGCTTACCGACTCGATTTACCTCAAGTATTCAACAACGTGCATCCAACGTTCCATGTTTCTAACCTAAAGAAGTGTCACGCTGAAGAAAGACTTTGCATTTCGTGGAGAAACCAGTCGAGATCATGGAACAAAAAGTCAAGTTATTGAGGCGCAGCAAAATTCCTATCGTCAAGGTTCGATGGGAAGGTAAACGAGGAGACGAATTTACTTGGGAACTCAAGAGCGAGATGAAAAAATAGTATCCTCATCTCTTCCCTACGTCCTCCTAAATTTCGGGATGAAATTTCCTAAAGGAGGGGAGACTGTAACGCCCGACTCTTTTGTACTTTCCATTTATAGAAAGTGTTGTTCGTATTTCTATTTTTGGGAACTTTGTACTCTTGTAATCGTTCTTTCTTTGTAATCGTTGCGAAAACCCAGACTTGGATCATGAATGAAACTCGTATTTTGTTAATCACATGTTACACATACTTTATACATGCTCAAACA
>JARYGA010039097.1:0-47090 GCA_030545235.1 Helianthus tuberosus | reverse complement strand
TTGATTTCGGCATACCAAACCATCCAAAACTTATTTCTAAGTTATGTAAAGGTTATTTAAGGTATGTTAAGACTATGTCACTGTTCCGGAGTGTTTGTTGCATTAAACTGGTTATATTTACGCATCAGATCGCGTATAACCTTCCAGAAAGCGATTTAGAGCTCGAAATCGAACAAGAATTGATATGTGCAAACGATACACATATTTATTCAAATCCTAAGTATGAAATATAATATTTCATTGGTTTAGTATTTGTTTAGTGGTTGAAGTGACACAGGTGTCACAATAGGAGTGATTTCCTTACCATGACGACTAACTCCGTTCCTTTTCTCATCTTACAACGACCTCACCAACGAGTTAGGGGTGATTCCCTTACGTAGGTGATCGTTACCAAGACTTACTTTTAATAAACCTTATTACGTACACACTATCACGTTTATACCCAAATTGATTATTATTAGTCAAATTCTTATTCGTCTCAACATGCATGGTCTATTTAAACCTACTCCTTATCCTACAATCTAATTTCACATTCTCTCACATCCACGAAATTCTTAATAATACCGTAAATGCTCATTTCTTGATTTTCACAATCCCATGAAATGCTACTTATCAATTTAGTCGGCCCAATAAATCCATTGCCCACAAAATTTCATATTCGACTTAATCACTAAAACACACTCACGCTATATCACCATACTAAAGACTTTCTTTCTCAATCAGAATTCAAACCAACTTTCTCATATACTTATAAGACCTTATAGATATTATATGATTGTTTTACCAAAGACTCTTTTCAACATCAACGAATCATTTGTTAAAACTCTTTTCAATGATCACTAAGTCCATTTTGCTAAATTTCTTTTCTAAGGATCAACGTTTTCACAAGATCCTCTAAAATTCAAAATTTCTTGTTTTGATGCAAATGAAACGAACTCATTATTTTTGAAAACCTTTTCCTACACCGCTCAATTCATCATTTCAAAACAGGTGGGCAAGAGGACTTCATGGGGACCGACAATCTTCAACTTACGTAATCTCCTTTAAATAAAAAAGTAGCATTTCCATTCATTACAAAATACGTTATGCATAACCAATGAGTACTTTATATTCTCTTACATATACAAATGATATTCTACCTTCCCAATCAAACTTAATCTATTTTTTATTCGATAAACTCCACGTTTCGCTTAAACAACCTTACATGCATATCCTCGTACACGTTTTAGTCGATATCTCGCGACAATTTCATTTATAGCGTTCGTATTTACATGCTCAACCTTTTGGAACGTTTTATATGCTTAAACCTGCTATGTTTCAACACATACTATATACACAATTTTATTATTCGTACCTACACTCATACTCATACTCATGACAATACATTTTATGCTTATACTTATATTCATACTACTCATACGTTTTATGTTTATACTAATACTTACGTGCATATTCATACTTAAACTTATACTTATGCTCATAATTTCATTCATACTCATGATCATACATTCGTACCTGTACGCGAGCATAATCCGAGGGATTCGCTTCCGTGGGTCCCATACATACTTAAGCATGGACTTGCTTATATACTACATTCTTATACGTACACGTTCTTATATTTTAAATTATGTATACCCTGATTCATACACAATTAGTATAAGCTATGCGGATCATGCAACGATCAAAATAATCGCGGGTGCACACGGGATTATAGTGATAGGCGTATGAAAACCATAGAGTGTACTACTGTGTATGGTAAGACACGGAACGTAACATGATACCGAATAACGAGGCGGGCGTAACATAGTCAAAACATGGTGGATACGCCGCTGGTGCTTCCTATATATAAGTGTTTTCACCATGTTACCAAACTTTCGTAAAACGTGCCATGAGAAATTCGGTGTTTTGCAGACCTTTTTGGACCTAATACGAACTTCAAACAACTCACAAACGCATTATATCCGATTATCCACGACGAGACTTCATTCTTAGCACGCTACTCTCATCTATCCAATACTTATGCCAATCTTATACTTGTATTCATTAAGAGTAAATCGTTCACTTTTATACTCTCATTATTCTCCATTATTCCTTGTCCTCTTATACGAACCTCGTTCACAATCACATCGGTTTAAAACATCGAACCCTAACTTATCTCTTCACCTTTAAAAACGTCTTCTATTCTTTATTCTTGTGTAAACATACTTAGTAGGCCGTTATCACTTTATTTACCAAACCTTCTCGTTCCTCTCAATAAACAATTTTCACAAATGTACGATTTTATACTATCCTTAAAAATTCCTATGCAAACTACTTCACTTTCCATCAAAATACAAACCATCTTGTACAAAATTTTCCTTCCTAATACGACACATTTTAATACACATCCAATATAAGATTTTCAAACTTGTTTAAACTCGCTTTAACCATATACACACCTATACGTTTTCAATTACCTTAAATCAATATTAGACAAACGAACTCCTTTACAAATTTATCTTGTCGTTCTTCGAAATCCCTTACTTTTTACGTTTCGAAAATTTTCAAGTCTCAATTCTGAATAATCACCTTTTTGCCAAAACTCTTCAAGTCTTCCCCTTGAATAAACTTCGGGATGAAATTTCCTAAAGGAGGGGAGACTGTAACGCCCTGCTTTTTCGTACTTTCCATAAATAGAAAGTCTCGTTTGTATTTCCATTTTTGGAAGTCTTGTGTTCTTGTAATCTTCCTTTCGTTGTAATCGTTGTAAAGTCCGAGACTTGAATCATAAATAAAATTCGTATTTCTTTAAATTCGTGTTATACAAACTTCATACTCGATCATACGCTTGAATTCATGAAACAATTGATACTACATTCATAATCCTTGGAAACTTTGTGTTAAACTTGCAAAAACGTGAAACTTACAATTAATACATCTTTTGAATGCGTATGATACTTAAATACGACATTCATACGCTTAATCCTACTTCATTATACTTACTTTATGTTAAGGATACTTGAAAAACCCTTAAAATATGCTTATATGTCATAATTTACCCTTAAAACAACTTTAAATATCGAATTATGGAAGTTAGGGGGCTGAAATGTAATAAAATCAAACAAATTCGCATCTGATGGTCCCTGGCTACCCGCGACGGATCTTGCCAAATCCTCCATGGGCCGCCACGGACTCAAATCTGCGACCAGAACCTTTCAGCTCATATTTTGGACGGGTTTTTGGTTTTGTTTGAGTTTTAAACTTGGTTTCTTGTATTAATTATGCACCAAACCCAACCCTAATCCTTCCCTATAAAACCCACACCTCTTCCACACATTTTTCACTTTACAAACCCACAAATTCACTCTCAAATCACTCTATTTCTAGCTGCAAATCAGAAGCAAACTCAGATTCATTCCAAGTTACAAAAACTAGCATAACTTCTTCATTTCTTGGTCTTTTTCATTGATTCTTCTTCCTACTTGCTTGGAACAACCTTAGGTATGTTTCCAACAGGTTTTTCATGGAAAACCAAGGCTGGAACATCACCAAATAAGGCTCCAAACATTATGTTTTGATTAAACTTTGCTAAACTTGCTTGAACTTGAGGTTTCACATACACATTCCTATGTCCTTATGCTCATAATCAATTATATGGTTATTTAGGCTTAAAAACAAGGTTGTGACACTTAAAATCAGAGGTTAAAACCTCATAAACTTTCTATTTTGGTTAGGGTTTAACCCACAAGTAATGAACAAGCTTCAAGCTTGATGGTTGTGAGATTATAGGACAAGCTTGGGCTATCCTACAAAAAATCCACACATTACTTGATGATTTCTTAGATTAGTTGTAATTATTTCCTTTCTTATTGTATGTTCATGACCCTCCTTGAATGTTCATAACATCAAGTGTAGTGGTGAACACCTAGAGGTACCTAAATGGAAGACTTGTTCTTCCTACCTCCTACATGACTTCTATGATACAAAGAGGTTCCTAAATGGTGGATTTATCCTCCTACCTCCTACATGATCTATAGG
Organism: Helianthus tuberosus; assembly: GCA_030545235.1. NCBI lineage: Eukaryota > Viridiplantae > Streptophyta > Magnoliopsida > Asterales > Asteraceae > Helianthus > Helianthus tuberosus. The sequence goes on along the minus strand of JARYGA010039097.1, from coordinate 43,073 downwards.
ATATGATGGACACTATGTAATACATATATATATATATATTATCCAAATAATCGAACCTTTGATGATGGATTAGTGTTCATTTGTCAAAGTATTAGATTACATCATCTAAGACGTAATAACTTGTTATGATTCTAATGGGTATTTGAACCCATGAAAACATTCTAACCCTTGGGGTTTCATAGTGTCAAACAACTATTATGTGACTAGGTGATTAGTTTTCATATGTTTATTTTCATGTCCTCGAACTCCAAATCCTTAAACCCTGTGTAAACATCTCTTGAACTCTAAATCGAACACATTCAACTACCTAATCTCTTACACTCGTCAAGACTTGGATAATCAGAAGACTTAGCAATTTTGTGAGTATACTTGACCCATTTTACTGTTTTCACACTTTTGGGTGTAACATGTTTTTATATACAAAACACACTTAGTATACATATTCTTATGCAAATACATAAACAAACAATCCAATGCATTCTTACTATTTGTTATGTTTGATTCGTGTTTTCTGGATGATTTTTATGTGATGAACTTGTCATTAGCTTCGTACAAGCCTCCACTTAACATGTATAGCGCTATAGGAGTAACTAGGGGTGTTCAAGATCGGATAATCCGGTTTTCGGATATCCGAAATTTCGGATAGTGAAATATTGACATCCGAACCCGAATCCGAAATTTCGGATATCCGATCGAAATTTCGGATATCCGATTTTCGGATATCCGAAATTTCGGATTCGGGTTCGGATATCTAATCGGATATCCGAATATCCAATTTTTTATTTAATTTTTATTTTTTATTATTTTTTAATATTTGGAACCAGATTTTTCGGATAGTTTCGGATATCCGAATATAAATTTCGGATATTTCGGATATTTTTCGGATACTTCGGATATTTTTCGGATATTTTTTCGGATATTTTTAGATATTTTGGATATTTTTCGGATACTTCGGATATTTTCGGATATTCGGATATCCGAAAAAAATAAAAATTAAATTTTCGGATATTTTCGGATAATCCGATTATCCGAAAATTCTCAAAATCACTATCCGAATCCTAAGTTTCGGATTATCCGATTTTCGGATATCCAAAAATTCGGATATTTCGGATACGGGTTTTCGGATATTTCGGATTCGGTTTCGGATTCGGATTTTTTTGAACACCCCTAGGAGTAACGCACTGCCCGTGAACGAGAGGTCATGTTAGGTTTATTCATTCATACTTGCGTAAACAGAGGGTTGACTTTTTAATCGCATGCCAGTTTAATACGTTAATCTTGATAACTAGGTTTGCCATGTGGATTTTTCCTTATTATCTTTATACTTATATAATACACACCAAACTTGTATACTCGCCAATACTTTTTGTATTGAACTACACTTTTAAAACATGTTGCAGGTTTAGCGATGATGTTGGTGATGCATGGAATCTAGTAGGATGCTTAGATACACACTTTAATTTGTATTCTTATTGTATTGTATTTCATCATTCATGTTGTAATTGTTTCAAATCCTTGTAATTGACTCTTTAGAAATGAATGAAAATTTATTACTTAAATACTTGTCACAAATAGTGTTATGAAGTCTCTTGCAATCTATTTCGTCTCACTCCGCTGTTTCCGCCATCGGTTGGGGTATGAAACTTATTTGGGATTCTGAGTTCATGACTTATACCTACTGTAAAAATATTTAAAATGTTTAGGAAATCAGTAGGTAACAAGTCTTGGCTCATAATATGGTTTAACACCATACTATGCGCCTAAACGACGTTAAAGTCGTTAAATGAGGATAATTACGATATTTTAGTAAATCTGGTGTTATGACCAACTTTGTATAGCTAAAATATATTATTTATCATGACATCTCAGTAAGCAAAAGGTTTTGTGTGCATGTCTTGTTTAAAACCCATTTTAAGTGCAAAAAGGGTATTATCGTCATTTAAGAACATTTAACAAGAATCCCAAGTTAAACTCAGAATATAATCTGACTTAATATCCCAAATAATTCCAAATATGATATCATATCATTATGCAATGGGTTTTATGTTAAAATTATGTTTAAAACTCACTTTACATGTAAAAGGGAATTTTAGTCCTTTTAAAAGCATGATTTATGATTAATTATACAAACACAGTTTATGACCAGAATATTAATGTCAAAATATGTTATTATGTTTACTAATCAGTACATATCTAATTTGCATGCTCATTAATAATTAAAACCTTAATTTTGAACAAAAGGGCAATTTAGTCAACAATTAAGCATAATAACGGAACTTAGCAAATGAACTCAGATTACTATATGACCATGTAATACAACCTTAGAGGGTTATACTACAATATAATATGGTCACAAAGGAACCTTAAAACATAATGAAACTATACTAATTTGGGTCAGAACTGAAAGTCAAAGAAGAAGTCAAACTTCGTGACTTTCGGTTATGAACCGACTCTAAACCTGGAATTGTCGGGTTGAACATGTTTATACATGTTCAAATAATATTTACCAAGTTATTTAAGTGATAAAACACATTTTATAACACCTACATTATCAGTTATGAATTATTTTAAAATCTGACCCATTTGACATTTTATTTTAATAACTCTGACCCGACAATTGACCAAGTAAACGTGATTATTAGGAGGTGCCCTTTTGAGGGATTAACACATACCTAATTACGTTCTCCTCGAACAATGGCTTGACCGTTATGGTCTAAACCGAAAGTCAAAGCGTTTATCGAAAAAAATTGACTTTCTGCTTGTAAAAGCCTATAAAACGAAAAGTAGAGGCTAAGGACACTTACAAAGGGTCCTAGCTTGAAAACTTGAACTGAGGTGGAGTCTCCTTAAGCCAGGAATCTCCAAGAGAGCAAGAACAAGTGAGAAGAGAGTGATTTTGAGAGGTGTAAGGAAATATGGCTTCCTATGACCTCTATTTATAGTTGAACAACACATCCTTGGATCATGCCAGGTGTTAGGGTGCTTCAGAGATCACTCTAGGTGTCTAAACAGGTTTTAAAAACTATCTAAGATCCATGGTTTTCGAGTTTGAGAGTGTAAGAGGTTTGAGTGGTGGCCAAGGTGAAGATACAACAGTTGGCACAAGGATTCTGTGAAATATGGGTCATCGCGGCATGCCACAACGAATGGGGGGGGGGGTGGATGTGGCATCATGCTACACTTCAGATACTTTCAGAAGTTGTCAATTTTGGTCCCTGGTCCTTCAAAACTTCATATTCTTTCATTTTTGACACAATAAGACCCTCTAAGCCATTATAAGTTTTATATTTGGCATTTTGATCCTCCGAGATAGGTTGTAAGTATTCTCGGAAGTATAACCGACCATCGTTAAGCTTCTAGTTTTGTTAAAAGGTCACTCAGAGGTAAAATTAATAATATTGACGCTTTTAACCCTTTGATTCACAAAATTTTGATTTAAATTACAAACGGTTTCGTATGTCCAACATGTGGCTCGTTATTAAATACGAATACCGTAAAAGGTCATTCAGAGGCATAAGTTATGCATGTTGACACTTTTAGTCCCTCCACATACATCTTTTCATTGTTTGGCAACATTAGTCCTTCGTAGTCAACGCTTGACATCATTAGGGTTTAAGACACGTGTCTTTACATTATTGGACACGATTTTACGAGGTGTTACAGAAAACCAGTCAAAGTTTGGAGCTTTTGGAGCGGTTTTAAGAGCTTGAAGCTACGGATTAAAGATTGGAAGCTGAGGAGGTCGTCGAATCATCTTTGCATCATTCGGGTTCTTTATTCTTTGTTTCTTATTCTTTAATCATGTCTCTTACAATTAAAATTACTCTTGTGTTTATGTTTTCCATGACTTTGCTTGGCTAATTTCCTGTTACTGCCTAGACTTAGATGATGGATTTCTGACGTTTTGATTTATTATTATGTCTAATTAATTATTTATGGATTGTTGATAAATGTAGTCGGTTTGTTATTTCGGTTAAATGTATCTGCATGCTTTAAGTTGTTTTATTATTGTTTGTTGCTTTGTATGAATTTTGGTGACTGTCTATATCATATAATAGATTCACACTAGATTATAAGTTTTGGTGAGTGTCTATATCACAAAATAAATTATAATCTTTAGACTTAATTGGCCAATGCACCTTAGAAGTTATAATTGATAATTTAATAATTAAAATGTTCTACTAATTTCAAAAGCTGTGAGGTGTGAAATTATTGTTAGGTCTTCGTCATTAAATTGCTAGGTAGGACATCTATGAGGAGTCTGAACTAGTTTCCTTAGTGATAGTTGTCTAACAAGTTAAACTTAAATTCCAAACTTATCCTAGTTTTATAACCCGTGAGGAAATGAATTGTATTAGGGTACTTTTAGAAACCTAGATAACCTGTGAAGGAGTCTGGTAACCGGTAGTCATAACAACCTATTTAGAGTTCCATAAGTTTCACCTTGAGAAAGGTTGAGGGGCTTGCTCGGTATCTCGGTAGGTTTAATATATTAAGATCCCGGTGCCATAATAATTAATAAACATAATAAAGTCATTACTAAAATAAATCAGGAATCCAGTCTAGGCAGTTGTTTCAATCAAATGAGTAAAACCCTAATTAATTTGTGTTTCGTTATTTTAATTAATTTACTTTTAATTGCAATTTTAGGATATTTAGTGTCACACCCCCAAAATCCATCATGCGGAGTATCACCGCTTGGAGGCGTGACGTGACCAGGATCGAGCCACCAATCATATTGAACAACACAATTAAGTAAATAAAACCAAACACAATACGATTGGTGACCAAAAGTAAGTAAACCGACTTTAGGTTAACAGCGGAAGCATAAAACGTAAGTTCAAAACATAAGTCCCATAGTTCATAAGTTTAAAGTCCAAAACGTAGGTTTAATAAGTCCATAAGGATTAAATGTTTAACACGGGACTTAACATCCATATTCCACAACAACCTCCTCCTCGTGCAAGCTCCATAAGCATCTAACGACCTGTAAGGCATGTAACAACGAGTCAACAACAAAGTTGAGTGAGTTCACGGTTGGTTGATTAGTTTTAAGTTGTTTCTGAAAAACGTAGTTTGACTTTCGTTGGCTTATATGCCGTGGGGGTTACCCCTTAGTTGAAAGTATGTTTAGCCAGATTCTTTTTATTACCCAAATCATACCCATAATTAGTGGGGGTTTTTCCCCATGTAAACCACTAGACTGTCTGGATATCGACAACTGACGAATACGTGCCCTACATCAATGTTCTATCATCATTGACAGTTTGCCATAGTCCATTAGTACACGCCCGTTCGGACGACACGGTGTGAGGTTTGTTAAACCTAATAGCGCTATTAACTAATGACCCGCTCGCCATCGGCCTTGGCGATTAAGTCGATACAAATTTGAGGGCTTAGGTGATAGAGTTTTTTCTAGTAAGTTTTAAGGTTGTTGTCCTACCCAAGGAGGATGAACGTACGTATTCTGCACAAGGAGAATTCGTAGGAATTTTCTTAACCCATCCCCAAACCATCGGGAATCCCATGCCTTGTAGAAAGTGTGAACTCACCTCGGTTTGCTCGGTTAGATTCTCAAATATAGCTAACAGTCAAGGTTGGTCAATCACGTCCTAATATGATTACCAGTTAGTCATTTAGTGATTTTCAATTAGAGCACAAAGTTCCTACACGTATCCATTACATAACATGCATTACTTTAACTGTTTATGCCCATATAAACTTCTCATCCATTCCCTACTCATAAGCAAACATACAATAATGCATATAACACATATAACATGTTAGATCATTCACAGATAGCATACTCGACATTTAGACCCGCAAATTACAACTTATGTCGTTTCAGCTTAAATATTCAATACCGGGCTGTTTTCGGACATTTTAATAAAATAGTTAAATTATTCCAAAAATTCCCAAATTTTTACATAATGTCTTAAACTTCCATATTTTATTGTGTAAAAATATCGGGGTCCGGTTCATTACCAATATTTTATAAAAATTCATTTTCCGGGCTGAACTCAGATTTATATTTTTCTGACCACAGTCCACGGGATAATTTATTTAAAATTCATCAAGCATCCGATTTACGAAATTCCAGTGGGGTACTTACAATTACATCGGTGGTCATCTACCGTACAAGTTTCAGGATCCAACTCTACACAGAACCCAAGTTATGACAGAAAACAAAACTCATATGTTCAGCAGAAAAATGCAGCTCTAGCTGCTGTTACGAAATGACGCTTTAAAAATAGTAAACGAAGTCCAAAAATTACGATTCTGGTGCCATTAGAACCGTATTTTATAATAACACGTTTTAGACTCAAAATATCAGTTTTTTTGTAGAGTTTATGACCTGCTTACAGCCAACTGAAGTTGGCTGTGAAACTTGGACATATTCTGTTTTCATTCTTTAATCTTTTAAGACTCGTTCGATTGATTCCGTTAGCATGATTAGTGATCGTAACAACATCAAACATCAACATTAACCAGCAACACATCAGATAATCAACCAAGAATCATAACAAAACAAGATCCAAGAGTTTTACACTAATATTCATTCTTTAACCAACATGTTCATCATTTTTAGTAGACTTTTAGTTTTGTTCTCTAGTGTTCATGATTTTTATCCGACAAATTTCTTATTAACCACTTTAGATATGAACAATAGGGTGTTTAGAGTCACTTACTACTAGCTCGAGGCTAGGGAAGAAACTAGACGAAAAACGGGTGGTTAATAGCGTTGTGGTGAGGTCCTTGGCAATCCGTAAGCACCGGGTCTCCTCGTATGAGCTCTAGCACACTTGGAAGTAAGTAAAATTGCTAGAATAAAATTGAAAGATGTTGGTGGGTGGGCTATGGTGTTCGGCCGAGAGTATCTAGAGAAGGAGAGGGAGGAGTTGATTTTTGTTAAGTGTGGTTTGAAGTGTAAGTGTGATCCTTTGGTCTCTTATATAGCACAACATCCAAATTGTCCCATAGTTCTTATGTAGGGTAGATATTTAACATGTGAGAATAAATTAATCAAGAAAGTTAGTGGGGTGTCCCCCATGGGAACCGAACTCGTTCAAGGGGGGGGGGGTTCATGGTTGATTTTTAACTAGTTAGTTAAGGTTTAGTTAGTTAATTAGAAGGTTAAACCTTTTACTAGTGTGTAGTGAAATATAACGGGTGTTAGGGTATTCGGGGACCCTAGCTGGCTCAGAAAAGAAAAACAGTGTCAATGTCAATATTTTTATGTTCCGGGTAGAGTCTGGTTGTTCGGTTTGACACTGTTCCGTTAACTGCTTAATTAATCCGTAAAGCGTCCTATATGTATAATTTTGTAACGTTTTTAATTTCTAACACTTAGGAAATCACACAGGACTATTTAGTAACTTTTCTGTACATTACTAGTATGTTAACAAATACATGTAAGCATAACACAGTAATCAGAGAGCAGTTAAGTAATTCCACACAATCGTCAAGCACTTTAATTATCATTAATAAATTGTACGGAATACATGGAATTTTGAGGGTTGTCACATTCTCCCCCTGTTAAGAGAATTTCATCCCGAAATTTAGCGCGTGGTTACTGAGGAAGCTAGTTAAGTTGCATTGTTTTCCTGATTTTCCTGGGGTGTCACATCATCCCCCCGTTGATTTGGAATTTCGTCCCGAAATTCTGTAGTAGCTTCAGCCTCAGTAGTGGTTGCGTTTTCTTAAACAGCTGGGGGTACTTGAGTTTCATTTGGTCTCTCGTTCCCAGGTATACTCTGGGCCACGACAGGCATTCCAACGAACTCGGACCAGAGGTATCCTGGTACGTTTGAGGATCTTAACATCTCGATCCGTAATCTCTACTGGTTCCTCGACGAATCGCAGCTGGTCGTCGATTGTGAGTTCCTTGAGATGAACTATGAGGGTCTCGTCTGACAGACACTTCTTCATATTTGAAACGTGGAATACGTTGTGAACTCCGCTAAGCTCTGCCGGTAGATTCAGCCTGTAAGCGACTTTGCCAATTTTCTCAATGATTTCGAATGGTTCGACATAACGCGGATTGAGCTTGCCTCGTTTGCCAAAGCGGACTACGCCTTTCCAAGGCGAGACTTTGAGTAACACTCGATCCCCAACCTGGAACTCGAGTGGTTTCTTTCGCTTATCCGCATAGCTTTTCTGACGGTCATGGGCTGCCGCCATTCGCTGTCGTATCTGAGCAATCCTCTCAGTCGTGTCTATTACAAGTTCTGGGCCAGTGATTTGACTGTCACCAACTTCTGCCCAATAGAGAGGTGATCGGTATTTCCATCCGTACAACGCCTCGAACGGAGCGGCCTGGATGCTGGGTTGGTAGCTGTTGTTATACGAAAACTCCACTAATGGGAGGTGCTTTTCCCAGTCATTACCAAAATCGATTACACACGCCCTAAGCATGTCTTCAAGGGTCTGGATGGTGCGTTCAGATTACCCATCCGTCTGTGGATGATATGCTGTGCTCATGTCTAATCGAGAACCAAAAGACTTGTACATAGCTTGCCACAGTTCAGATGTAAAACGTGGGTCACGATCAGAAATGATGGAGGTTGGCACTCCATGCCTTGATACTACTTCCTTTAGATAGATGTCTGCTAGGGTAGAAAACTTATCCGTTTCCTTGATGGCCAGAAAATGTGCAGACTTGGTCAGTCAATCCACTATCACCCAGATGGTATCATTCCCGCGCTAGGATCTAGGCAGGCCGGTAACGAAATCCTGGGAAATTTGCTCCCATTTCCATTTCGGGATCTCGGGTTGTTGGAGTAGGCCTGATGGTTTCTGGTATTCGACCTTGACCCTAGCGCAAGTCAAACATTTACTGACGTAGGTTGCTACGCTGGCTTTCATACCAAGCCACCAATACGTAGTCTTGAGGTCGTGGTACATTTTTTTCTGAACCCGGATGTACCGAATAACGAGACTTGTGTGCCTCATCCATCACAAGCTCACGTAAGTTTCCATAAAATGGAACCCAGATGCGTCGGTTTACATAGTAGGCGCCGTTTTCCTTTTGTTCTAGCCGTTGTCTCGATCCTCGCAAGGACTCAGCTCTGATGTTCTCTGCTTTCAATGCTTCAACCTGAGCATCGCGAATTTGATCGGGAAGGTTAGATTAGATGGTAAGCTGTAAAGCACGTACACGCTTAGGTATAGTATCCTTCCGACTGAGGGCGTCGGCCACAACATTGGCCTTGCCTGGATGGTATTTGATAGCGCACTCATAATCGTTCAAGAGCTCGACCCATCGGCGTTGTCGCATGTTTAACTCCTTTTGCTTGAAGATATGCTCGAGACTCCTGTGATCGGTGTAAATGGTGCACTTGGTACCGTACAGGTAATGTCTCCATATCTTAAGTTCGAAAACAACTGCTCCCAGCTCCAAGTCATGCGTAGTGTAGTTCCTTTCGTGAACTTTAAGTTGGCGCGATGCGTAGGCAATGACCTTATCATGTTGCATTAACACACAACCAAGTCCTTGGATGGAAGCGTCGCAGTAAACCACAAAATCATCTGTGCCTTCAGGCAATGAGAGGATAGGCGCGCTACAAAGTCTATCCTTCAAGTGCTGAAATGCGGACTCCTGTGCGTCACCCCAACGATAGGTGACACCCTTCCGAGTCAGTGAAGTGAGAGGTTGCGCAATCCTGGAGAAATCTTTGATAAACCTTCGGTAGTATCCTGCCAAGCCCAAGAATTAGTGGATTTCTGTTGGTGTACGGGGTGCAGGCCAGTTCTTGATCGAGTCAACCTTGGATGGATCTACATGAATTCCATCCTTGTTTACTACATGGCCTAGAAAGTGGACTTCGCGAAGCCAGAAGTCACATTTTGAAAACTTGGCATACAACTGCTCTTTTCGAAGAAGTTCCAGCATAAGTCGTAGATGCTGCTCGTGCTCCTCCTGACTCTTAGAATAGATCAGGATATCATCGATGAACACAATAACGAACTTATCCAGGTAAGGTTTGCATACTCGGTTCATGAGATCCATGAAGACCGCTGGTGCATTCGTCAGCCCGAATGGCATAAAAACGAGTTCTGAATGCTGTTTTGGAGACGTCCTCATCTCTGACTCTCAGCTGATGGTATCCCGATCTTAAATCAATCTTAGAGTAATAGCTCGACCCTTGCAACTGGTCGAACAAGTCGTTCATACGCGGGAGAGGATAACGATTCTTCACAGTCACCTTGTTGAGTTCGCGGTAGTCAATACACATTCTGAAAGTACCATCTTTCTTTTTCACAAACAAGACTGGAGCTCCCCAGTGCGAAGAGCTAGGACGTATAAAACCCTTTTCCAAGAGTTATTGTAATTGCGTGGACAGTTCTTCAAGTTCTGATGGAGCTAGACGATATGGCGCTCGGGCTATGGGCGCTGCTCCAGGAGCTAGCTCGATTTGAAACTCAACTTGGCGATGAGGCGGAAGACCAGGTAATTCCTCAGGGAATACCTCGGGAAAATCGCGCACAATAGGAATGTCTTCTATCTTTCTTTCTTCCGAGGATGTATCAGAGACGAGGGCTAGAATAGCAGCGTGGCCCTTTCTCAAACACTTCTGGGCTTTAAGGAAAGAGATAATGCCTATGACAGTACCACTCTTGTCGCCATGAATCACGAGGGGTTCCTCACCAAGACGAGGGATGCGGACAATCTTCTCGTTGCAAAGAATTTCTGCTTGCTGATGAGATAACCAATCCATCCCAATAACAACGTCGAAACTACCAAGTGTGATAGGAATGAGATCGATAGAGAGGGTCTGACCAACTAAGACGAGGTTACAACCCTTAACTGTGTGTGTCCTTAAGACTTTCACCATTAGCTAGTCTACAACATGTTTGGTGTTTTAAGGATAATGGGGTACACTTAAGCACCTGAATAACTCTTAGGAACACATATCTAACATCTGTACCCGAATTAACTAAAATAGAAACAAGGAAATTGTCTGGTAGGAACTTACCCGCCACAACGTTGGGGTTGTTTCCTTCTTCCTCTTGTCCATTCAGGAACTGATGCTCACCAGTCCTGCGGTTGTCCTTATTGTCTCTGCTATTGTTCCCGTTGCCCTGGTTGCTGCTCGGATTTTGATTCTGATTCAGTTGTGGACAGTGTCTCTTGAAGTGACCTTCAGCACCGCACTGGAAGCATCCCTTATTACCCTGCTGGTGTTGCTGTTGGTTATGGGGAGCTTGTGGTTGCTGTTGTTGATTCTAATTCGCAGGACGTGAGCTCCTGCAATCTCTGGCTTTATGTCCAGGCTTGTTACATCTCTGACAACGACCCTTGTTGCACGGCCCACTGTGGTGCAAACTACATTGATTGCACTTAGGGTGATTTCCCCTGTATCCACCCTGACCTTAATTTCCAGAAAACTGCTGACTGGGGCTCCTGTGTTCATCTGTCTTTCGCCGCTGGGACTGGGACTGAACTGGAGTGGAACCCCTGCCCGAATTTCCATCCCACTTGCGCTTGTCATTGCTGGGAGCACCAGTAGCAGTAGTGCTAACGCGCTTGGGCAGCTTGCCCTCTTCCACCGCCTGATCGATGAGTTGGTGCGCCAAACGAATGTCTTGCTAGATTGTGGAAAGGTTGGCCTCAATTACAGACCCTTGGATCTCCAGGACTAAGCCTCTGAGGTATAGCTTGATCCGTCTAGATATGGGTCGTGACAAGTTAGGACATAAGTCAGCCAAGTCGTTGGACCTCTTTGTGTATGCCTCAATTTCTGATCCTTCCATCTTCAAACCATAATACTCTGTTTCAAGTTCCAGAATGTCGTCCAGGTGGCATAATTTTTCCTTAATCAAATCCTTGAAGTAGCTCCAGAGGGTGGCATTTGCGTTTGCCAACCCGAGCATCTGAACTTGTGCGTTCCACCAAGAATACGCTTTCCCTTGCAACATGACAGTAGCATACTCTACTCGTTTGCTGGCAGGGCTTTCACTTTCTTCGAATGTATATTCGATTCTTCAGATCCAGTGTAGAAGGTCGATTGCTCCTCCAGTGCCGTCGAAAGTGGGAGGTTTGCATTCCAAGAATGCCTTGAAAGTGCCCATGCGGGATTGAATGTGCATGGATTGACTCCCTGATTGGGTTGCTAAGACTTCAGCAATCTGTTCGTTAATCAAGGTCGTCAGCTAACCCTGGGTCAGGTCGAGACGTCCACTCATGATCTTCACATCGAAGGAACACACGTAAGAGAGGTGTCGCAAAGTGCGTAAGTGTGGAGTGACAGAAGAGAGTAAGCACACAAGGTTCAAATAACAGTTATCACATTAACTAATGCATACCATGATCAATGTACCATGAAACTAACAAGTAGGCAATATAAACATAAATCATATCACCTAGGATGTTGAGTCTTACACGTGGAGCGAAGCGTCGTTGTGGATCGTTGAGCACTGTACAGGTTATAGTCTGGTTTTATAAAAAACTTTTCCCTTTTTAAAACCAAGTTCACTATAACCAATGGCTCTGATACCAATCCGTCACACCCCCAAAATCCACCATGCGGAGTATCACCGCTTGGAGGCGTGACGTGACAAGGATCGAGCCACCAATCATATTGAACAACACAATTAAGTAAATAAAACCAAACACAATATGATTGGTGACCAAAAGGAAGTAAACCGACTTTAGGTTAACAACGGAAGCATAAAACGTAAGTTTAAAACATAAGTCCCATAGTTCATAAGTTTAAAGTCCAAAACGTAGGTTTAATAAGTTCATAAGGATTAAATGTTTAACACGGGACTTAACATCCATATTCCACAACAACCTCCTCCTCGTGCAAGCTCCATAAGCATCTAACGACCTGTAAGGCATGTAACAACGAGTCAACAACAAAGTTGAGTGAGTTCACGGTTGGTTGATTAGTTTTAAGTTGTTTCTGAAAAACGTAGTTTGACTTTCGTTGGCTTATATGCCGTGGGGGTTACCCCTTAGTTGAAAGTATGTTTAGCCAGATTCTTTTTATTACCTAAATCATACCCATAATTAGTGGGGGTTTTTCCCCATGTAAACCACAAGACTGTCTGGATATCGACAACTGACGAATACGTGCCCTACATCAATGTTCTATCATTGACAGTTTGCCATAGTCCATTAGTACATGCACGTTCGGACGACACGGTGTGAGGTTTGTTAAACCTAATAGCGCTATTAACTAATGACCCGCTCGCCATCGGCCTCGGCGATTAAGTCGATACAAATTTGAGGGCTTAGGTGATAGAGTTTTGTCTAGTAAGTTTTAAGGTTGTTGTCCTACCCAAGGAGGACGAACGTACGTATTCTGCACAAGGAGAATTCGTAGGATTTTTCTTAACCCATCCCCAAACCACCGGGAATCCCATGCCTTGTAGAAAGTGTGAACTCACCTCGGTTTGCTCAGTTAGATTCTCAAATATAGCTAACAGTCAAGGTCGGTCAATCACGTCCTAATATGATTACCAGTTAGTCATTTAGTGATTTTCAATTAGAGCACAAAGTTCCTACACGTATCCAATACATAACATGCATTACTTTAACTGTTTATGCCCATATAAACTTCCCATCCATTCCCCAGTCATAAGCAAACATACAATAATGCATATAACACATATAACATGTTAGATCATTCACAGATAGCATTCTCGACATTTAGACCCGCAAATTACAACTTATGTCGTTTCAGCTTAAATATTCAATACCGGGCTGTTTTCGGACATTTTAATAAAATAGTTAAATTATTCCAAAAATTCCCAAATTTTTACAGAATGTCTTAAACGTTCCATATTTTATTGTGTAAAAATATCGGGGTCCGGTTCATTACCAATATTTTATAAAAATTCATTTTCCGGGCTGAACTCAGATTTATATTTTTCTGACCACAGTCCACGGGATAATTTATTTAAAATTCATCGAGCATCCGATTTACGAAATTCCAGTGGGGTACTTACAATTACATCGGTGGTCATCTACCGTACAAGTGTCAGGATCCAACTCTACACAGAACCCAAGTTATGACAGAAAACAAAACTCATATGTTCAGCAGAAAAATGCAGCTCTAGCTGCTGTTACGAAATGACGCTTTAAAAATAGTAAACGAAGTCCAAAAATTACGATTCCGGTGCCATTAGAACCGTATTTTATAATAACACATTTTAGACTCAAAATATCAGTTTTTCGTAGAGTTTATGACCTGCTTACAGCCAACTGAAGTTGGCTGTGAAACTTGGACAGATTCTGTTTTCATTCTTTAATCTTTTAAGACTCGTTCGATTGATTCCGTTAGCATGATTAGTGATCGTAACAACATCAAACATCAACATTAACCAGCAACACATCAGATAATCAACCAAGAATCATAACAAAACAAGATCCAAGAGTTTTATACTAATATTCATTCTTTAACCAACATGTTCATCATTTTTAGTAGACTTTTAGTTTTGTTCTCTAGTGTTCATGATTTTTATCCGACAAATTTCTTATTAACCACTTTAGATATGAACAATAGGGTGTTTTGAGTCACTTACTACTAGCTCGAGGCTAGGGAAGAAACTAGACGAAAAACGGGTGGTTAATAGCGTTGTGGTGAGGTCCTTGGCAATCCGTAAGCACCGGGTCTCCTCGTATGAGCTCTAGCACACTTGGAAGTAAGTAAAATTGCTAGAATAAAATTGAAAGATGTTGGTGGATGGGCTATGGTGTTCGGCCGAGAGTATCTGGAGAAGGAGAGGGAGGAGTTGATTTTTGTTAAGTGTGGTTTGAAGTGTAAGTGTGATCCTTCGGTCTCTCATATAGCACAACATCCAAATTGTCCCATGGTTCTTATGTAGGGTAGATATTTAACATGTGAGATTAAATTAATCAAGAAAGTTAGTGGGGTGTCCCCCATGGGAACCGAACTCGTTCAAGGGGGGGGGGTTTCATGGTTGATTTTTAACTAGTTAGTTAAGGTTTAGTTAGTTAATTAGAAGGTTAAACCTTTTACTAGTGTGTAGTGAAATATAACGGGTGTTAGGGTATTCGGGGACCCTAGCTGGCTCAGAAAAGAAAAACAGTGTCAATGTCAATATTTTTTATGTTCCGGGTAGAGTCTGGTTGTTCGGTTCGACATTGTTCCGTTAACTGCTTAATTAATCCGTAAAGCGTCCTATATGTATATTTTTGTAACGTTTTTAATTTCTAACACTTAGGAAATCACACAGGACTATTTAGTAACTTTTCTGTACATTACTAGTATGTTAACAAATACATGTAAGCATAACACAGTAATCAGAGAGCAGTTAAGTAATTCCACACAATCGTCAAGCACTTTAATTATCATTAATAAATTGTACGGAATACATGGAATTTTGAGGGTTGTCACATTTAGAAACCCCCCCTAAATATAAAAATGGTTAGTATCACGTCTGTGTCAGCCTAAGTCTAGATAGAGTTTAAATAACCTAAATTAAAGAGTCTCGTGGGTTCGATACTCGAACTTATTTTAGCTACACTACATTGGTCGGTACATGATGTGTGCAAAATGCAACATATAAATTACATCAATTATGGCATAAAACTAACCCTTTTTAGTACTAATGTTGGAAAAAAGTGTGCTTTTGTCTTCCTTTTTTTTTCAGGATTAAACGAGCTCAAATTAACAAAAGAAGCAAAAAGGCAGCTAAATCTAACATAAATACAAGAAAAGGAACAAACGTGACATGCCCGACCCCACGACAACATCTTCCCAAGCAAAACAAGAAAACAGAAGGCTGAACACGCCCCGTGCTCAGTGAACACGGGGGCGTACCCAAGTGCCAGCATAAAAGACAAAGCTATAGAAGCTTCTATCGCCCACCACGGGGCCGTGCTCAGCGGACACGGGGCCGTGGTCAACTATAAGATTCGCAGAATCCAGGCAAATATTGATAGTACAGATATGCTTCTACACACGGGGGCGTGCCCAGCGGACACGGGGGCGTGGTCAACTAATGCAGACAAACTGCAATTAATGAAGACAGAGAAGAGGATGGACACGGGGCCGTGCCCGAGCTTCTGTTCAGCCTATAAATAGGAGTGCTTGGCTCAAGTTCAAACCATCCCTTGGCACACCACCTCTCTCACACTTCACCCACCACCCACCACCACCATAACACCATCATCCATTGTCCATCATAGAGTGTGTGAGTCGTCTCGGGATCCAAGATTGATCGTAAGAGTTCTTGACAATCAAGGCCATGTTTGCCTAAGTCTCTTACATCACTTGGTGAAGACAAAGTGTCTAGTGTAATACTTTTTATTTTTAATCTTTTCGCACTTTTTACTTGGTTATGTATTAATGACTTTAATAACTAGTTTCTTATGTTGAAGGTGATTTTTCCTTATCGTTTGTCCGTGGTGTCTTGGCATTATTTTACTGTCTATATAAAATAAAATATTTTCACCATTCATATCTCCACGGTCTATATGGAGGTATGTTGGCTACCTGGTCGGGGGTTAAGGGAACGGTTTGGTAAAAGTCTTGCCTTGTTCAGTGTATAGATCCTGCAAGGACCTGGGTCAAATTTAGTAGGACCTCCTTCAATACTTAACGGTATTGGATGGCGGGGGTCCAAACTCTTTGACCCCCTCATATGTAAGCTACTATTAATACTTTAACCCGGCTACTTAGGACTGTATCCCTGCTGACTCAGACTACTTAGCCGAGGGTAACGTCACCTTCAAAAGAGGGGCCTACCATAATATGCATTAATAACTTAATTAATTATCTTTCAATAATCCGACCCTTTAGGATTGTATCCTTGCTGACTCAAACTACTGGGTTGAGGGTAACGTCACCTTCAAAAGAGGGGCCTACTACAATAACTAAGATAATCTCTTAAAAAGTGCAAAAGTGCGGAAATAATCACAGGTTACACTATACACGAGTCGGAGCCAAGTGATTCATCTTGTCTATCTGTTTTTATTTTTATTTTATTTTCAGCATTTTAGTTAGTTTTATTTTTCTTAGTTTAAACCTTTTTCTAAACTTTTGAATTGATTAGACGTTGAGGATAAACCGGTACTAAAAGCTCTTGTGTCCTTGGACGACCTCGGTATCTTACCAACACTATACTACGCTCACGATGGGTGCACTTGCCCATATGTGTGTTTAGTGTTAGTAAATATCGTGTTTTATAAATTTAAAACTTGGCTAAAAAAAGTGTAAAAAGGGCTTAAAATATACTTAAACTTATATACACACTTCACACGCATCAAGTTGTTGGCGCCGCTGCCGGGGACACAAAGATTTTAAGAAAGTTAGGAATTAACGGCCTAATCGGTTTTTTTCTTATTTTTCTATATTTTTTTTAGGATTTTTCTTAATTTTTCAGTTTCTGCAGAGCTCAGCACGGGCCGTGCCTGGTCGGACACGGGCCGTGCCCAGCATTGTTACTGACAGTTTTTATTTTCCGAGTTACAGAGAGCTGAGCACGGGGCCGTGTCGGTGCAACACGGGGGCGTGTCCAACTCCCCAGTAACAGGGATCCGGAAAACAATCACTGCATCTCCGACCACGGGCCGTGTTCGCTGAACACGGGGCCGTGGTGAACCTTCTGACCAACATTCTTTTCTGTTTTTATTGCAGGACTTGGAACCCAGGCGCCACATTTGAACTTCCTACGTAGTGTATGAGATCCAGTTCTAGTAGAGACATAAAAGAACCTCTAGAAGAACCCGAACGCTTTTCAGAAAAAGACTTAAAGCTAAAAACCAAGAGAAAGTTTCGAGGGACCCACTTCCAATGGCGGACCAACGTACCCTCATGGATTACCTACGACCCACTGTAGGTAATCTCGGCGCCGCTATCAATGCACCGAATGTCGAAGCCAATAACTTTGAACTTCGGCCACATTTGATACAAATGCTTCAAAACTCCGCAACCTTCCATGGGCTTGCGGATGAGGATCCCCATCTACATATTACTAATTTCTTAGAAATATGTGATACCTTTCGGATCAATGGAGCATCAAACGACGCCATCCGCCTTCGTATGTTTCCATTTTCACTAAAAGACCGAGCAAAGGATTGGCTTAACACCCTCCCAGTTGGCTCGGTAAACACATGGGATGAACTAGCCCAAAAGTTTCTATATAAGTATTTCCCTCCTACTAAAACGGCTAAATTAATGACTGAAATTAATACATATTCACAAGACGATGGAGAATCCTTATATGAAACTTGGGAAAGGTTCAAGGAGCTACTAAGAAAGTGTCCTCATCATGGTCTTGCGGTATGGCAACAAGTATCCACTTTCTACAATGGGTTGTTGCCACACACAAGGCAAACACTTGATTCTAGCTCCGGGGGACTTTTAGGTAATCGTCGCCCAAATGAAATATATAATCAAATTGAGGAAATTGCTCAAACCAATTTTCAATGGCACACTCCCGAGGCAATAAATCTATTGCCCCGGGCGCCCATAAGGTTGATGAAATCACTTCTTTACAAGCCCAAATCGAGGCCCTCTCTTCAAAAATAAAAAAAGTTAGAAATGACAAAAACGGTCTCGGTTATGGCTTGTGAAGGGTGTGGTGGGCCACATGAAAATTGGAGTTGTATGAAAGAATTAGATGATCAAACGAAAACGGTAAACTACATTGATAATAGACCTAGGCCGTCGGGTCCTCCAACGGGTACCTACAACCAAGGATGGCGTAACCACCCTAACCTTGGTTGGAGAGATCCCGGCAATAGTAGTAACCAACAAAACCAACGAACTAACTTTCAACAACCACAAAACTTTTCTCAACAACAAGGTGGACGAGAAAGGCTTGAAGATACCGTATCTCGCCTCATCTCCGACACCGAAAAGAAAAACTCAGATCGATTTCAGCATTTGGAATCGAATTTTAGAAATCAACAAGCTAGCATTCAAAACATTGAAAAACAATTAAATCAAGTAGCTCAAAATTTCTCCGAGAGACCGCAAGGCGCATTACCAAGCAATACCGAAACCAACCCAAAAGCGCAAGTACATCTCATCACATTGAGAAACCGAACCGTGGGTCCCGAGGAGGCTCCATTACCGCCAGCTGAAAGAAGCCAATCCATCCAAACCACGACTCCACCCACGCCCCAACTAGAAAAAGGCTTCTCCACCAAATCAAGAGCCCACCAAGACTCCTCCGGTTCCATACCCCGGTCGGCTAATTTGTCAAAAGACCGATGAGCAATTCGCAAAGTTCGAAAATTTACTAAAACAATTGCATGTTAATATTCCTTTTATCGAGGTCCTAACCCAAATGCCTAAATATGAAAAATTTATGAGGGACTTCCTCACTAACAAAAGGAAAATTGAATCATTGCAATTAGTTAACTTAGGCGAAGAATGCTCCACCTTAGTACTCAACAAACTCCCACAAAAGAAAATTGATCCTGGAAGCTTCACGATTCCTTGCTCGATTGGGGAATCCCCCATTCGTAATGCACTAGCCGATCTTGGGGCTAGCATTAACCTCATGCCCACATCAATGTTCAACCGACTCGGCCTAGGAAAAACGAGCCCTACAAAGATGAGCATACAACTTGCCGACAGATCCGTCAAATTTCCACAAGGTGTCGCTGAAAATCTATTGGTCAAAGTCGACAATTTCGTCTTCCCGGCCGACTTTGTCATACTAGACATGGAAGAAGACACCGATGTCCCCCTCATCCTCGGGAGGCCATTTCTAGCCACCGCCCAAGCAGTGGTGGATATGAATGACGGAACACTAACATTGAAGTTTGGGGACGAGGAAGTGAAGTTTGGAGTTGGAAAGATAGTAGAAGACGAAGAGCCGGTCAACTACATGAAGGTCATAGACTCAAGCTTGGATGACGCTCTCCGACGGTGTAGCATGGGATGCAAAACATCCCACTTGGGTAACATATGACCAGGCTTTGGGTCTAGCCAAGGACCCTTATAAACGTGGCGCACCACGGAGGCATTCCGCGAAACTATCCTTAGTTTAGCTTAGATTAATTTTTTATGTTTTCTAGTTTAGTTTTAATTTTCAGGAATAAAACACACCCGGGATGGCAAAGGAAACAAGGGAAACTTGAACCAGCACCCCATGCAGGAAAACAGGGCCATCCGACAAAATTTTCTTCGTTACAGCAAGTTCAGCACGGGCCGTGTCCGCCCAACACGGCCCCGTGCTGTACAGTCTGCAGAAAATGCCCAGTTCAGGTAAATTGGACACGGGCCGTGTTCACCCAACACGCCCCCGTGTCCAGGCTTCTGTTTCTCTTTTTCAATTTTGTTACTGGCACCTGAACACGGGGCCGTGCCCGGACACCACGGGGTCGTGTCCAGCGCCCAGTAACACAAATTTTTGCTTTTTCACACATTTTTACACATTCAATCAACCTAAAAACTTATTTTTGGGACACATTGAGGACAATGTGTAATTTAAGTGTGGGGGGATGCTAAAACTGTCACACCCCCAAAATCCATATGCGGAGTACCACCGCTTGGAGGCGTGACTGACCAGGATCTAGCCACCAATTATACTGAGCATCGATTAATAGTAAAGGTATTCACCAACCACAATAGTTAGTAAGCACCATATTTTAAAGTTCTAAGAGTTAAGTTGATTAATAGTTTAAACAAACAGCGGAAGCATAAACCAAACAGTTTCAAAACAAAGTTCATAGTTCAAGATTATTTAGAGCCCAACACGTGGGTTAGACGACCACTACACATTCCCAAGCTGCAAGCTCCTGAGTCACTGGGTACCTGCAAAGCATGCAGTAGGGTATCAACAAAAATGTTGGCGAGTCCACGGGTTGTCCAGTTTTAATTACCAAAAACTTGTTTCACCAGTTAATTAATCCGTTTATACATGCGATGGGGAGCTACCCCATAAGTAAGCGACTAAACTGTTTTTCCAATACCGAATACTTACTTAACCGTACGTTTCCGCAGTGCCCCGTTTGTCAATGTTCTATCATCATTGACGGTTTGCCAGAGTACATTAGTTCACTCCCGTTCCCAGTAACAAGGGTCGGTGTGAGGCTGGTTACACCTAAATAGCGCTATCAACTAATAACCCGTGCGCCAGGCCCCGGCGATTAATCGGTATTATGTAGTGAGGACTTAAGTGATAGAGTTTCGTTTAGTGTTGCTTGTTGCATTACCGTATAAACAATAATTAACTAAGTTTGTATCCCAGTAACAAGGGAAGAAAAGTAAGTTTGCATCCCTTACAAAGGGATAGTGTTGTTTTTAAGTCCGTTTCCCAAACCACCGGGAATGCATGCTTTAAGTTGTGAACTCACCTTGGGTTGCTCGGTAGGTTATTTACTCGGTCAATCACGTTGGTCACCACGTCCTAGCATGGTTACCAATATAGGTCACGTTGGGGTACAAGTAATCACGTATAATCTACAGATAACTAACACATAGCATTCATAGCAATAATTCCTACACTAAGTCATTGGGCCTGATCCAACAGTAACAGTGAAATAGTAGCGATCATCACATAATCCAGTTAAATAGTTAGCCCACATTATGGCCCAATAACCAAAGCAGATAGTCCAGTCGAGACATGGTGGTCTCGACTCGAGAACACGCGATCTCGAGTCGCAATCAAGAGATCTCGTGTGATCATGTTTTGGTCTCGAGTGGTGCTGGTCAGGAGTCGCAACCTCAGAGGCCTCGAGTCCAGTCTCGAGTCGAGATCATGAAGTCTCAAGTCGAGACCTTGCCGGTCTTGAGTTCCTGAAGTCCGTCACGAGTTGTCATGAGGTGATCTCGAGTCGCAACCGAGGGTCTCGACTCGCAACCTCGGATACGTGCACAAGAATCCTTCTAGAACCTGTTCCAAATGTACTATCCAATAGGATTTCATATTTGTGATAATGTGTACTAACCAATTAATTTGCACCAACATGTTTTATTGTCTAATTTTCACACAAAACAGATCAATCATGGCATATTCAAATATTTTTCATGATCTTCAAGTAGTTCATCATGCATTCAATCATTTCTTATGATCTTCATCGGTTAAACTCATCAAATTCATCAAGAGGGGCCTAAAGCATATCGAAATAAGCTTTTACTACTACAACAAGCACACCATGCATTTCATGAGTAATAACATGTAACATCTCATTCTTTTTATCAAGAACATTCATGTGTATATTCATAAATCGATCGATAGTCGTGCATATCATTCTATCTACATCCTATTATTCAAAGATCACCTTGTAAATCATCCAACCCACTCGCAAACAAGCATCTTTAACACACATTATCATTAATCAAGTTTAACACACATTATCCTTAATCAAGTTTAACACACATTATCATTAATCAAGTTTAACACACATTATCCTTAATCAAGTTTAACACACATTATCATTAATCAAGTAGAACATACTAACCGATTGATGTTCGGATGCAAGGATGTGGGGGAAACAGTTGAGAGGGGGCTCTCGAGTGACGAATACAACCTAGATCCCGAGCTCCAAGCTGCCGCTTATTGGATCCGAGAGGATGGAGGGAGTTGGTTAGTGAAGTTCTAGGGTTTTTCTAGAGAGAGAGGAAGCTAGGGGGAGTGAGAGGGTGTGAGAGTGAGAGAATGATTGTGGGTTTGAGTGTCCAAAGAATAGGAAAGTGTGGCTTATGTGAGGGTTTTATAACCCAATTCACGGGCTTAAGGAGATGCGGCCCAAACGGCCCAACCGTTCACTGTTCACTCGAGACCGGGTGGTCTCGAGTCGGGTTTCGTGGTCTCGGCCCACTACACACACACACACCTATATATACTACATATACAATCATAGTGCAAGGATCACATAGAATCATCAAAATAACACGCAACTTTCATTTAATAACATATATATATATATATACGCACTAAGTAATTACAAGGTGTTTGCTCGGAAAAACCTAGAGTGTCACATTATCCCCACGTTTTAAGAACTTTCGTCCCGAAAGTTAAGGCAGCCACTGACAAGCTAGTGTAAATGAGAACGTTTCAACGGGGTGTCACATCATCCCCCCGTTAGTTTGGAATTTCGTCCCGAAATTCGGTTGTAGCTTCAGTGCTGGCAGTTTCATTTGGGAACAACTGGGGATACTTGTGCTTCATCTGGTCTTCCCACTCCCAGGTAAATTCTGGGCCACGGCGTGAGTTCCAACGAACTCGCACGAGAGGTATCTGGCTACGTTTGAGGGTTTTGATCTCACGATCCGTGATCTCAATTGGTTCCTCTGTAAAGTGTAGCTGTTCATCAATAATAAGTTCCCTGAAAGGAATGATGAGTGTTTCATCTGACAGACACTTCTTCAGATTAGACACGTGGAAGACGTTGTGCACAGCACTCAGTTCTTCAGGCAGATTCAATCTGTAAGCGGCCTTACCGATCTTTTCGGTAATTTCAAAGGGTCCGACATATCTCGGATTTAGCTTGCCCCGTTTTCCAAAACGAACCACACCCTTCCAGGGTGAGACTTTAAGTAGAGCCCGTTCACCAACCTGGAACTCTAGCGGTTTCCTATCCTTATCTGCGTATCTCTTCTGACGGTCACGAGCTGCCGCCATGCGTTGCCTAATCTGGGCAATCTTTTCTGTAGTGTCTACTACATGTTCCGGGCCTGTGATTTGGCTGTCACCAACCTCAGCCCAGCAGAGGGGCGATCGACATTTACGACCGTACAATGCCTCAAAGGGTGCTGCCTGAATGCTGGTGTGGTAGCTGTTGTTGTAGGAGAATTCCACCAACGGTAGGTGCTTCTCCCAATTCTTGCCAAAATCGATCACACATGCCCTAAGCATGTCTTCGAGGGTTTGGATGGTGCGTTCAGATTGCCCATCCGTTTGCGGATGATAAGCGGTGCTCATGTCTAAACGCGAGCCAAAAGATCTGTGCATAGCTTGCCACAACTCAGAAGTAAAACGTGCGTCTCGATCGGAAATAATAGAGGTTGGCACTCCGTGTTTCGAAACCACTTCTTTTAAGTATGCCTCTGCTAAGGTGGAGAACTTGTCCGTCTCTTTAATAGCCAAGAAGTGGGCAGATTTAGTTAATCGATCTACTATCACCCAAATGGTGTCATTTCCGCGTTGAGACCTAGGCAAGCAGGTAACGAAGTCCATGGAAATTTGCTCCCATTTCCACTGTGGGATCTCTGGTTGTTGGAGTAGGCCTGATGGTTTCTGATACTCCGCCTTGACTCTTGCACAAGTTAAACAATTTCTGACATAGGTTGCTATGTGGGCTTTCATGCCAGGCCACCAATAGGTAGTCCTCAAGTCGTGGTACATCTTATCTGAACCCGGATGTACTGAGTAACAGGACTTATGGGCTTCATCCATCACAAGGTCACGTAAATTTCCATAAAGCGGAACCCATATGCGCCCGGCTACGTAGTAAGCACCGTCTTCTTTTTGTTCCAATCATTGTCTCGATCCTCGTAGGGACTCAGCCCTGATGTTTTCGGCTTTCTGTGCTTCAACCTGAGCATCTCGAATCTGATTAGGGAGGTTCGAGTGGATAGTGAGCTGTAAGGCACGAACATGCTTGGGTTTGGTCTCCTTTCTGCTGAGGGCATCGGCTACCACATTAGCCTTGCCTGGGTGATATTTAATTGCACACTCGTAGTCATTTAGGAGTTCGACCCATCGGCGTTGCCGCATATTTAACTCCTTTTGTTCCATTATGTGCTGGAGACTCTTGTGATCAGTGTAAATCGTGCACTTGGTGCCGTACAAGTAGTGTCTCCAGAGCTTGAGCGCGAAGACCACAGCTCCAAATTCTAAGTCATGTGTCGTGTAGTTCCGTTCGTGGATCTTGAGTTGTCGCGAGGCGTAAGCAATAACTTTCTCGCGTTGCATCAACACGCAACCAAGCCCTTGAATAGAAGCGTCGCAGTAAACAACGAAGTCGTCGGTACCTTCAGGTAAGGAAAGAATAGGAGCACTACAAAGATTTTTCTTTAGTTCCTGGAAGGCAGATTCCTGAGCACCACTCCATTTGTAAGTAACACCCTTCTGAGTGAGGGTTGTAAGTGGTTGAGCGATCTTAGAAAATCCCTTGATGAATCTTCGATAGTATCCTGCCAATCCCAAGAATTGGCGGACTTCGGTTGGAGTCTTAGGTACAGGCCAATTCTTAATGGATTCGACCTTAGCAGGGTCGACATGAATCCCCTTCTGATTGACGATGTGCCCAAGGAAATGGACTTCTCTAAGCCAGAAATCACATTTCGAGAATTTGGCGTACAGTTGCTCATTGCGAAGGAGTTCGAGAATAAGACGCAGGTGTTGTTCATGCTCCTCTTGGCTCTTCGAGTAGATTAAGATGTCGTCAATAAACACAATTACGAACTTGTCGAGGTAGGGTTTGCATACTCGGTTCATGAGATCCATGAAGATCGCAGGTGCGTTGGTCATTCCGAAAGGTATAACAAGGAATTCGTAGTGACCATAGCGGGTTCTGAAAGCAGTCTTAGAGATGTCCTCATCGCGGACTCTCAGCTGGTGATAACCCGATCGCAGATCGATCTTGGAATAATAGCTCGACCCTTGCAGCTGGTCGAACAGGTCGTCGATACGGGGAAGGGGATAACGATTCTTGATGGTAACCTTGTTCAGTTCGCGGTAATCAATGCACATTCGGAATGTGCCATCTTTCTTTTTGACGAAGAGCACTGGGGCTCCCCAGGGTGATGAACTAGGACGGATAAAACCTTTGTCCAAAAGTTCTTGTAGTTGAGTAGAAAGTTCCTTGAGTTCCGCGGGGGCTAATCGATAAGGTGCACGAGCTATAGGTGCTGCTCCGGGAGCTAGCTCGATTTGAAACTCAACCTGACGGTGAGGAGGGAGTCCAGGCAGTTCCTCCGGGAATACCTCAGGATAGTCGCGTACAACTGGAAAATCTTCAATCCTGTTTTCCTTTTTCTGTGTGTCGGCAACGAGTGCTAAGATAGCGGTGTGCCCCTTTCGTAGGCACTTCTGGGCCTTTAAGAATGAAATGATGCCTGTGACTTCTCCGCTCTTGTCGCCTTGAACTATAAGGGGTTTGCCAGGGGGACGGGGAATACGAATAGCTTTCTCTTGGCAGAGGATTTCAGCTCGTTGCTTGGATAACCAATCCATACCAATGATGACGTCGAAGCTTCCAAGAATGATGGGGAAGAGATCGATACAGAAGGTCTGACCAGACAACTCTAATTTGCAGTTACGAATTACGTGTGAGGCCTCGAGGTTTCTACCATTAGCTATCTCGACGATGTGCTTAGAGCTTAACGGCGTAAGGGTGGACTTAAGTTTCTTACTAATACGTAGGGATACATAACTAGCATCTGCTCCGCAATCAAATAGTACGGAAACATAACGATCATTAAGTAGGAACTTACCCGCCACAACGTTGGGGTCATTCCTTGCTTCTCCAGCTCCAATCACAAAAGCCCTTCCTCTAGCACCATTTCCAGCATTGTTGTTATTGTTCCCAGCACCCTGATTGTTGTTGTTCTGATTCTGGTTCAGCTGAGGGCAATCCTTTCGCAAGTGCCCTATTGCCCCACATTTGTAGCATTCACGATTGTTTCCTTGCTGCTGCTGTTGCTGTGGTTGATGCTGATTCTGCCTAGCTGGGAACTGGCTCCTACAGTCTTTGGCTTCATGCCCCATTTTGTTGCATCGCTGACACTGACCTTTGCCACATGGCCCACTGTGGTGACGATTACATTTGTTGCACTTGGGGTGGTTTCCTCGATAGCCACCCTGTTGCTGAGGACCTTTGTTGTTTTCAGTCTTCCTCTGTTGAACTGGGGCCTGAGTGTGGTTAGCATCCTTCCCTTGACTTCCATCCCACTTTCGTTTGTTATCGCTAGAAGTTCCGGCAGTAGTACCGATCCTCTGGGGCAACTTGCCCTCCTCCACAGCCTGATTGGTGAGTTTGTGAGCAAGACGAACCACGGGCTGTATGGTATTGAGGTTGGCTGAGGTCACGTGGCTCCGGATTTCTGGGACCAAGCCTTTGATGTACAATTCGATCCTTCGATACATAGGTCGAGACATGTTTGGGCAAAGTGCAGCATAGTCGTTGGACTGCTTGGTGTAGGTCTCAATCTCTGATCCAACCATCTTGAGCGCATAATACTCGTTCTCGAGTTTGTGGATGTCGTCCCTGTGACAGTACTCCTCTTTGATCATGTCCTTGAAATCTTCCCACGCAGTAGCATTAGCAGTTTCCAGACCAAGCATCTGAATTTGTGCCTTCCACCATGAAAGCGCGTTTCCTTCAAGAGTACCAGTCGCGAACTTAACCCAGTTAGCAGGGGAACACTCGCAGACAGCAAAGACAGCTTCGGCCTTTTCAATCCAGTGGAGAAGGCCTATGGCACCCTCAGTGCCGTTGAAAGGGAGAGGCTTGCCATCCATAAAGGTTTTGAAAGTACAAACACGTGGCTGTGCAGGCGCAGGCTGACCTGTTGTCAGAAGTGAAGTGAAGCGAATAGATTTAGGGGTGAAAAGACGAGGTGGGGGGTAGGATCTAAACATCCTAAAGCAACGAGTTTACCTCCAGGGTGAGCTGCGAAAGCAGCAGCCACCGTGTTGAGCAAGTTGGTGAACTGAGCCTGAGTCATGTTAACGTTTCCTCTTCCGCGTCCACTCATTGTCTTCATAACCAGAAAACACAGTATGAGTGTGATGTCGTAACGTAGCGAGAATAAGATAGAAGAGAGATGTGTATCTATCTAATTAGGCACACTAGTATGTATAGTAGAGCAGTCAATATAAGATAAACAAGCAAGTAAACACAAGTCCGAGCTATGAGGTCTAATATGCCGAGTCTTGCCCTTGGAGTGTAGTGTCGTCACGAGTCACGGGTTATAGTCTGGTTTTTCTCAAAAAGACTCTTCTTTTTAAAACCAAGTTCACTATAACCAATGGCTCTGATACCAATCTGTCACACCCCCAAAATCCACATGCGGAGTACCACCGCTTGGAGGCGTGACTGACCAGGATCTAGCCACCAATTATACTGAGCATCGATTAATAGTAAAGGTATTCACCAACCACAATAGTTAGTAAGCACCATATTTTAAAGTTCTAAGAGTTAAGTTGATTAATAGTTTAAACAAACAGCGGAAGCATAAACCAAACAGTTTCAAAACAAAGTTCATAGTTCAAGATTATTTAGAGCCCAACACGTGGGTTAGACGACCACTACACATTCCCAAGCTACAAGCTCCTGAGTCACTGGGTACCTGCAAAGCATGCAGTAGGGTATTAACAAAAATGTTGGCGAGTCCACGGGTTGTCCAGTTTTAATTACCAAAAACTTGTTTCACCAGTTAATTAATCCGTTTATACATGCGATGGGGAGCTACCCCATAAGTAAGCGACTAAACTGTTTTTCCAATACCGAATACTTACTTAACCGTACGTTTCCGCAGTGCCCCGTTTGTCAATGTTCTATCATCATTGACGGTTTGCCAGAGTACATTAGTTCACTCCCGTTCCCAGTAACAAGGGTCGGTGTGAGGCTGGTTACACCTAAATAGCGCTATCAACTAATAACCCGTTCGCCAGGCCCCGGCGATTAATCGGTATTATGTAGTGAGGACTTAAGTGATAGAGTTTCGTTTAGTGTTGCTTGTTGCATTACCGTATAAACAATAATTAACTAAGTTTGTATCCCAGTAACAAGGGAAGAAAAGTAAGTTTGCATCCCTTACAAAGGGATAGTGTTGTTTTTAAGTCCGTTTCCCAAACCACCGGGAATGCATGCTTTAAGTTGTGAACTCACCTTGGGTTGCTCGGTAGGTTATTTACTCGGTCAATCACGTTGGTCACTACGTCCTAGCATGGTTACCAATATAGGTCAAGTTGGGGTACAAGTAATCACGTATAATCTACAGATAACTAACACATAGCATTCATAGCAATAATTCCTACACTAAGTCATTGGGCCTGATCCAACAGTAACAGTGAAATAGTAGCGATCATCACATAATCCAGTTAAATAGTTAGCCCACATTATGGCCCAATAACCAAAGCAGATAGTCCAGTCGAGACATGGTGGTCTCGACTCGAGAACACGCGATCTCGAGTCGCAATCAAGAGATCTCGTGTGATCATGTTTTGGTCTCGAGTGGTGCTGGTCAGGAGTCGCAACCTCAGAGGCCTCGAGTCCAGTCTCGAGTCGAGATCATGAAGTCTCAAGTCGAGACCTTGCCGGTCTTGAGTTCCTGAAGTCCGTCACGAGTTGTCATGAGGTGATCTCGAGTCGCAACCGAGGGTCTCGACTCGCAACCTCGGATACGTGCACAAGAATCCTTCTAGAACCTGTTCCAAATGTACTATCCAATAGGATTTCATATTTGTGATAATGTGTACTAACCAATTAATTTGCACCAACATGTTTTATTGTCTAATTTTCACACAAAACAGATCAATCATGGCATATTCAAATATTTTTCATGATCTTCAAGTAGTTCATCATGCATTCAATCATTTCTTATGATCTTCATCGGTTAAACTCATCAAATTCATCAAGAGGGGCCTAAAGCATATCGAAATAAGCTTTTACTACTACAACAAGCACACCATGCATTTCATGAGTAATAACATGTAACATCTCATTCTTTTTATCAAGAACATTCATGTGTATATTCATAAATCGATCGATAGTCGTGCATATCATTCTATCTACATCCTATTATTCAAAGATCACCTTGTAAATCATCCAACCCACTCGCAAACAAGCATCTTTAACACACATTATCATTAATCAAGTTTAACACACATTATCCTTAATCAAGTTTAACACACATTATCATTAATCAAGTTTAACACACATTATCCTTAATCAAGTTTAACACACATTATCATTAATCAAGTAGAACATACTAACCGATTGATGTTCGGATGCAAGGATGTGGGGGAAACAGTTGAGAGGGGGCTCTCGAGTGACGAATACAAGCTAGATCCCGAGCTCCAAGCTGCCGCTTATTGGATCCGAGAGGATGGAGGGAGTTGGTTAGTGAAGTTCTAGGGTTTTTCTAGAGAGAGAGGAAGCTAGGGGGAGTGAGAGGGTGTGAGAGTGAGAGAATGATTGTGGGTTTGAGTGTCCAAAGAATAGGAAAGTGTGGCTTATGTGAGGGTTTTATAACCCAATTCACGGGCTTAAGGAGATGCGGCCCAAACGGCCCAACCGTTCACTGTTCACTCGAGACCGGGTGGTCTCGAGTCGGGTTTCGTGGTCTCGGCCCACTACACACACACACACCTATATATACTACATATACAATCATAGTGCAAGGATCACATAGAATCATCAAAATAACACGCAACTTTCATTTAATAACATATATATATATATACGCACTAAGTAATTACAAGGTGTTTGCTCGGAAAAACCTAGAGTGTCACATTATCCCCACGTTTTAAGAACTTTCGTCCCGAAAGTTAAGGCAGCCACTGACAAGCTAGTGTAAATGAGAACGTTTCAACGGGGTGTCACAAAAACCTTGAATCTTGCAAGTCCTAACTACAAGCCTTACACAAAACTCTATTGGAACCGCTAATCACCCCAAATTTTTTAAAAAAATTTCATTTTTTTTACTTGTCTAGCTTAACTTGGGAATTTCAAGTTCTAAAAATGTTATATTTTTATAAATTTACAACCGATAGCGTCGTGATAAAAAGAACCAACATAAGAAAATTATGAAACGGCATGACAAGCTTAGTTAAAATTTGATTATATATACTTGATCACATAAAAACCCATTCCCACAAAAGTGAGTTTTGAGCCTTTATTGAGCATACAAATATATACCTTTAAACTAAATGCTCATTTTTCGTTTCTTGTGTGAATAGCCGCTTGGTTCTTAAGACTCTAGAACTTGCCACAACGATAAATTCCCAGTCCTTACCAACTTAAACCCGAGTAAGTAAATGATGGAGGCATTAGGACTAACCCTTTTTATTTCTACACCATTATTTTTTTTACCACCTACCCAAAATCCCCCTAGTTAGCCCCTTTGAGCCTAAACCTTTTCATTTCATAACCCAAACCAAAGACCCTTTCACCCACCAAAACCCTTTTTATTTTTAACCTTTTATTTTAGTAACAAGCTCGGTATTTCGTATGACCTTTCAAAAAAAAATATGTTGATGATGAAGCAAAAGAGAAATAAACAAACAAGTTTATCAAAAATAGCTCTGTTTGAATAAAAGCTTCATCAAAATAAAAGTTGAAAAAAAAGTCTTACGAAAACCGACGCTTGTTACGATTTTCGCCCTTTCACTAACCACTAACCCAACCACCTATCTTTAACCCAAGCCTAACCCTTCACCCAAAAGTCCACTTGATATTTACAAAGGTATATAGTTAAAAATGAGGAGGATTGATTGCTTGGTAAGCTTATGGTAGGAGTAAGTTCCATGCCGCTCTCGAGTGATTCACTAAAATACATTTTCGGCCGAGTGTTGAGTGATCTCCCGTGAGGTATGTGAACTTGTATATAAATATAATTTTAAAGAGGCATGTTATGCCCTAATAAGTAAGTTATCTTATGAAAAGTTTTAAATAAATCATGACGAATAGGATTGTAAATAAATAAAAATAAAACTTAATAAAGAATCTTGGAAATCCCGACACTCTATGACAAGCCCAAAAACCTTCTCTTCTACCCATTCCATTTGGGAGTGTAAAACCACATTATAAAGAGTTTTGCTTGAGGACAAGCAAAGATTCAAGTGTGGGGGTATTTGATATGTGCAAAATGCAACATATAAATTACATCAATTATGGCATAAAACTAACCCTTTTTTAGTACTAATGTTGGAAAAAGTGTGCTTTTGTCTTCCTTTTGTATTTTCAGGATTAAATGAGCTCAAATTAACAAAAGAAGCAAAAAGGCAGCTAAATCTAACATAAATACAAGAAAAGGAACAAACGTGACATGCCCGACCCCACGACAGCATCTTCCCAAGCAAAACAAGAAAAAACAGAAGGCTGAACACGCCCCGTGCTCAGTGAACAAGGGGGCGTGCCCAAGTGCCAGCATAAAAGACAAAGCTATAGAAGCTTCTATCGCCCACCACGGGGCCATGCTCAGCGGACACGGGGCCGTTGTCAACTATAAGATTCGCAGAATCCAGGCAAATCTTGATAGTACAGATATGCTTTTGCACACGGGGGCGTGCCCAGCGGACACGGGGGCGTGGTCAACTAATGCAGACAAACTGCAATTAATGAAGACAGAGAAGAGGATGGACACGAGGCCGTGCTCACTGGACACGGGGCCGTGCCCGAGCTTCTGTTCAGCCTATAAATAGGAGTGCTTGGCTCAAGTTCAAACCATCCCTTGGCACACCACCTCTCTCACACTTCACCCACCACTCACCACCACCATAACACCATCATCCATTGTCCATCATAGAGTGTGTGAGTCGTCTTGGGATCCAAGATTGATCGTAAGATTTCTTGACAATCGAGGCCATGTTTGCCTAAGTCTCTTACATCACTTGGTGAAGACAAAGTGTCTAGTGTAATACTTTTTATTTTTAATCTTTTCGCACTTTTTACTTGGTTATGTATTAATGACTTTAATAACTAGTTTCTTATGTTGAAGGTGATTTTTCCTTATCGTTTGTCCGTGGTGTCTTGGCATTATTTTACTGTCTATATAAAATAAAAGATTTTCACCATTCATATCTCCACGGTCTATATGGAGGTATGTGGCTACCTGGTCGGGGGTTAAGGGAACGGTTTGGTAAAAGTCTTGCCTTGTTCAGTGTATAGATCCTGCAAGGACCTGGGTCAAATTTAGTAGGACCTCCTTCAATACTTAACGGTATTGGATGGCGGGGGTCCAAACTCTTTGACCCCCTCATATGTAAGCTACTATTAATACTTTAACCCGGCTACTTAGGACTGTATCCCTGCTGACTCAGACTACTTAGCCGAGGGTAACGCCACCTTCAAAAGAGGGGGCTACCATAATATGCATTAATAACTTAATTAATTATTTTTTAATAAACCGACCCTTTAGGATTGTATCCTTGCTGACTCAAACTATTGGGTTGAGGGTAACGTCACCTTCAAAAGAGGGGCCTACTACAATAACTAAGATAATCTATTAAAAAGTGCAAAAGTGCGGAAATAATCACAGGTTACACTATACACGAGTCAGAGCCAAGTGATTCATCTTGTCTATCTGTTTTTATTTTTATTTTATTTTCAGCATTTTAGTTAGTTTTATTTTTCTTAGTTTAAAACATTTTTCTGAACTTTTGAATTGATTAGACGTTGAGGATAAACCGGTACTAAAAGCTCTTGTGTCCTTGGACGACCTCGGTATCTTACCAACACTATACTACGCTCACGATGGGTGCACTTGCCCATATGTGTGTTTAGTGTTAGTAAATATCGTGTTTTATAAATTTAAAACTTGGCTAAAAAAGTGTAAAAAGGGCTTAAAATATACTTAAACTTATATACACACTTCACACTCATTAGTACACTTGCCGGTTGTGTGGTTTAGGTTTAGACCGAGTCTAAGTTTATAAATTTAAAGCTTAGAGTGTCTAATTTAGGTTAATTTAGTTTATTTTTATTTGACAACATTTAGCACATCACTAGCCCAAACAGTCATATCTCACCAGCCAATCCAAGCCAGCCACCTCACCTTTCCCCCGCCCCATGCTAGGCTTCAACCCACTCCAGCGGGGCAAAGCCGTGGCCAATGCTGGCCTGGTGTGGTTTAGCCAGCGTTGCTTGGCAACCCCCGCCCCACATCCCGTAGCCTTAAACTTAACGATTTTTGAGGCATCGTCATTTCTAAGGTGCAGGGCCAGGCAACAAATACCCTGTGCTTGGTGGGCTACCCTACTAGGCCCATTATCTATGATGAACAACTAGAGAGTTATGGTTCAATGTCAAACGAACTAGAGAGTTGTGGTTCAAGTCGCCTTTTTTTTCTCCATGATTCTTGGGCCGCTACATATTTTTACCCTAGTTAATAATTAATATTAATATTTTTGTGAAACTAACCTATTAGTAAAACAATACAAGAGAACAATAGGGAGGAGGAGATTGATACTATTAATTGAGGTGTGTATTTTACAAAGGATTACAATGAACATATATAGGAGAGGAAGTCTTGGAGAAGAAGCCAATCTGCAGATTGATATTTTTGGGCTATTCGATCTCTTGATTTTCTCACTTTTTGGCCTTGTTCTTCATTTTACAAGTATTGAGTATTGTTATTAATATAATCTCTTATAGCTAAGATTGATGATGATTTATTGGTAGATTTGTATCTGTTGCTGTAAGTGTATGTCTGTTTTGATGTCTGATGGTGTAGAGCATCTGATTTTTCAAGGGAGTTTGATGGTGCGTGTGTGCATACGAGAATGTCGTATAGCCCGGCTGCACAATTTTTCATTTTCTTTGTTCAGTGGTCAGACTATCACCTAGCGGGTGCTCTTGGACTCTTGAGGATCATAATATTTCAGGTCAAATTTTCAATCCCGTTTTAGTATTTTCATTTCTAGTATAGCAGTTAATAAAGTTTTCTTCTTGCACACCAGGTTTAGGTTTATGATGATGGCATTACCACCATGACCACACACAAAAGGAAGGCGAGCATATGAGAATTCTATAGTATGATTCAAAGGCCTGAGCACTTTTGATTTTATTACCCAAATTAGTATGTTAATTTTTGAATTAATTTAAGGTTATTCATGGGGCTTTGAATGGAAATGGATATGTTTACTTATCCAGTTGACTCATAATCACTAGGTAAGTAACTACAATTAGGGATTTTTTATGAATGAAACCTTTGCAGACCAAAATTCAACAATATTAGAATAGTTTTAGTTACTTGATACCTTTTTATAGAATGACCCGCTTTGACCCGAACCTATTTTTGGTAAACATGTTCTGACACGACCCAATATGACCATGTCTTGAACTCACATGTTTTGACTCGGATGGTCATGAATATAAGTATGAATACATAAACAACTATCTAATTATGCTAAGTAACCAAGTGAGTATTAACCAAGACGAGTGCTTCGAGTATTGTATCATTGGAGACTTGGTATGGTTTCATCACTTTCATGGCTTGAAGATTACTTAGAGTCTATTAGGAGGAGGCATATGAACCTCATGTGTGACACTTCGGGTTTTCCCGCATAACTATATTGTTCGATACAATTATGCGAAGCTATTAAATGAAAACCTATGATATAATTATCGTGTGTTATGTTTATTCCGTGAATGTGATAATGTGTAATATAAATACTTAAATTAATTTGTGCAAACATGTATATAAGTATGTGAACCGAAACCTCATGGTTCTGAGTCGAGACCCCATGATTTCGAGCCGAGATCCCTTATTGCGAAACACCTTTCATTCTCGGAGAATTGGACTGTATAAGCTTAGCCTGGCCCAACACCTTTAGCCCACTCGAAACCCTAGGAGGGTGCGGCATCTTAGGAAGGGTATAAAACCCTCCATTTCAGCTGACATCATGAATGATTTGACAACAATCATTCTCTCATCAATCCCAAACATTCCATTATTCTCTCATCCTCTCTCTCCCCTTATCCACTTTATCTCACTAAAAGCCCTAAAACACACCAAGTTCCCTACTTTCCTTCTTGAATCCGACGGAAAGACCATCACCATTCAAACGACAACAGCTTAGACACTCAAAACAGCTTGTGTTCATCTCTCGGGGACTCCTCTTCGCTGATTCTACACACCTCTCACTTTTGACTTCTAACTTCTAACCAGTTAGTGTACCACCTTGAATATGATGATAATATGTGCCAAAAATGCTAGCTTGATGACTGATTTAAGTGTTAAATGTTATGGATGGTTTGTACTTTGTTGATAGTGTGATAAAGGTGCGTGTTTGAATTACAAATGGTAGTAAGACTTGGTAGATCTGAAATGATTGTGCATGATAAAGATGCTTGCTTGTTTAAGATTTGAGAGCTAGATGATTGTACAATATGGCTGACATTCATATGATTGATGATGATGTTTGTATTCAGATGTTGAAATGAATATGTGAATAGGTTTTAATGAAACAGTGTTAGGTGACATAATATTAGGCCTGTTTTGATAAATGATAAAACCCTGATGAACTGCTTGAATGTCTTGAAATATTTGAAATTTGTTACATTTGATCTGATTTAGGATTTTTACGGAATAATATACATGTTACTGAATCCTGATTGGCTGATACAGAATCATATAAGGTTATGGAAGTTTCGACAATGGTTGCGAGTCGGGATCTCATGGTTTCGACTCGAGACCATTTTGATTTCAACTCGAAATAAGGCATCACACATTAGGGGACTCAAGACCTGGTTAGTTACGAATCGAGATCGCCTTGATTTCGGCTCACAGTCTGACCCGAAACCACAAGTTTTTGACTGAGTTATACAACTTGAGACCTTCTGATTTCGACTCGAGATCCTTTGGGTTGCGACTCGGGATCTCTTGAATTTGAGTCGAGACCTTCTGGTTTCGACTGATGTTTTCTGAATTGGACCACCCACAACACACATAAGGCTACCTAGCTTATTGGGCCACACACTTCGGTGTTATGTTATTAGGCTAATGTGTTATTGTTACTATTATGCGACCCATATGTGTGGTTGTATAAAACATGGAATTATGTGATGCATGTTAATACGTGTATACGTATACTATTTGTTAGTGCATACATCTGTCGTCTTTGTCTTATATCGAGTCTCGGGTTCGTTGCAGTTCGGAACAAGGATTATGTCATCATCATTGATGATGACATCATACATATTGCATCATTATTACATCATCACAACAAAACAAAAGTCAGATTTCATGAAAACAAGAGTTTGAAGCTTGACCGTTTGAAGAGATCACATTTGAAGCATGACCGTTTGAAGTTGTAACCGTTTGAAAGTGTCATGACCGTTTGAAGAGTGTGTCCGTTTGAAGGGTGGCATGTCACCTTCAAACGGAAGGGTCTAGCCTATATATACCCTTCAAACGTTCATCATTTGTAACTTTTAAGAACTTTCCGGCTTGTGCAACGAAGTGCTGCCGAAGTGTTGTCAGGTTGTAAATCATTGTGAAATCAATCATACAACAGTTTAAAGTGTGAATCTTGCTGAATTGAACTTTACACGTCTGTTTCCGCCTTTCGTGTTGAGATAAACTCTTCTGATCGACTCGTTCGGGTTTGAAAACGATCCTACAAGTGGTATCAGAGCTCAGGAGGAAGAGTTCTATACGATTTAGCTTAAAAATTTCTGTTTTTCTACATCTTCTTTCAAAATTTCAAGTTTTCACGGTTAAAATTGGATAAATTTTTCACATAATGTGTAAAAGTGCATTTTAACAAACCCTTGAAAGTTTCAGCTTAAAATTCGAAGTAAAACTGGTAAAAATGGCTTGAAAACTGGTGTCCGTTTGAACGAATTTGCACCCTACCGTTTGAAACTGGACTGACCGTTTGAAATTTGCACCTTACCATTTGAAACTGGACTGACCGTTTGAAATCTGCACCTGACCGTTTGAAACTGCCATCTTCCGTTTGAAATTGGGCATGTCCGTTTGAAACATTGTGTCCATCCCGTTTGAAAGTGTGTTCATCGAATATTGTGTAACATGTTATGAGGTGTCAGTATGTTGGAAAAGAAATCACATGTTTGTGTCAGTTGGTAACGTGAGTGCTTGGTTCAAGAATTGTATGTGATATTAGCTTGTTGGCTTGTTACTTTCATAGATTCAATAGTTTTTTTTAAAAGGAGGTCAGCCATTAAAAGCATTGAATGAGATAATTCGGTCACCAATCAGTTTTCATGCATTCTTAAAATGGTCGGTTGAGTGGAATTAACGGCCCAATTAGATATTAGTAAAAAAATCAAGGTTGTCGACTTGTGCATGGGATAAGCCCACTACATTTTTTAGTGGTAATAACAATTGTCGGCTAAGTGAATTTGTGTCAGGCCCATGTGATCTGTTCTCGGTTCACTATACATTTTATGTGTGTCAAGGGAGTCATCGGCTTAATCTGATAAAAAATTATTGTGTGTTGTTAGTCAAAGTAATTCAACGGCCCAAGTTTCAACATTATAAAATCTTCGGCCCAATCATCATTGTGTGTTGTCAGAGATGTCGGACTAGTGGTCATCAGTGCATTGATTTTACATGTGAAATTGTTTGCGGCCCAATAGTTTTGTTTGATATTTGATCAGTTCACACAAAGTGAATTTTATTTCACACAGTTTGAATTTGTTCCTAGTTCACAAGAGGTGGTTCAGTCCATTTGTATTTGATCTCGTTCCAGGTCGTGTGGTTTAGTCAGGTCATTGGAAAAGGTCGTTTGAATTTGATCCGGGTCATAGTAGTTCGCACAGTGTGTCAACCTTCAGTCTGCACAGAATATTCACCAGTTCGAGTACCATTTTTATTCTGTTATTTGATAAGTGTTTAAACTGATTGTGTTTTTGTTTGTTTGTTGTCAGGTGTTTCACGAGGTGAACCAGTTCGTTTGAAAGCTAGTTGGAGAAATTCTTCGATATCGAATCATGAGTGAAGATTTTTACAACGCATTCGCAACATCTCCGACTACTCCGGGTGACATTGCTAAGAACATGAACATGGAGAATGAAACCGGAACAATGCAAAAACCCCCGAAACTTATGGGAATTGAAGATTATCATGGATGGAAAAAACGTTTCGAGAATTGGGTTCAGGCAAATCATTTAAAAGCTTGGGAAAGCATTGAAACTGAATATGAGAGGCCACAAAACTCAGTAGGAGTTGGTAAAATCATTTCAGAATTCACAGAGCAAGAGAGAGAAAGTTATAAAGGAGAGAAAATGATGATCAATCTATTACAACAAGCTGTTAAAGAGGATATATTTGTGTTGCTTCAACATGATGACAGTGCTTATTCTATCTGGGAAGCTCTTAAAAAGAAATTTGAAGGAAGTACAGAAATGCTACAAAGTAAAGCAGCCTTGTTGAAAAAGGAGTTTGAATTGTTTACTTGTATGCCTGGTGAGACAACAAAGACTCTCATTGAGAGATATTGTCATCTTGTACACACCATGTCACAGTTGAAGATTAAAAAAACTCCAGCAGAATGGGTAGAAAAGCTTGCTGATGCATTACCACAAAAGGAATGGGGTACATATATGATGATTCTAAAAAATTCTGGACAGTTTAGCAGATTATCAATTGCTCAGTTTATTGAAAAGCTGGAGGCACAGGATCTTGAACAGCAGAAAATTGCCAGAATGAACAGTTCAAGTAATCAGCAAGATATCAAACTGTACTATAAAGGAAATGTTCAGACAGTTGAAGCGAGTCCAAAAATCCAAACAGCATTTAGTGCAGGAAATTCATCCGGAACAAGCAGTCAAAGCTCAATCAATACTAGTGGATTTTCAAATGTGAATCCTCCAATTGTTCAAAGTACATCTGTTGGAAATGGGCATCTGATTCAGTGCAATGTGGCTTTACATCTTCAAAATGGACAAAATTATTCTGAAGAAGTTGTGAAAAGTCATATGGGATTACTGGTTACTGCATTAGAATCTTATGAAGGGTTGATTGCTAGAAAAATTGGTAATCCGATGCTCACAAAGGAAGATTATGATCAGATTGATGCAGAGGAGTTGGAACTGATGGACATTAAATGGGCTTTAGCTAGTGTTTTGAGGAGAGCAGAAAAATTTAGAATGATTACAGGAAGAAGTGATTTCTTGGATGCAAATCTTTCTAATTTAGGATTTGATAAATCTAAAGTTGTTTGTTTTCGTTGCAGGGAGAAAGGCCATTTTAAAAGAGAGTGCAAAAATCAGGAGCCAAGAGGAGCAATGGATCC
The DNA here is from genome assembly GCA_030545235.1 of Helianthus tuberosus. NCBI lineage: Eukaryota > Viridiplantae > Streptophyta > Magnoliopsida > Asterales > Asteraceae > Helianthus > Helianthus tuberosus. The sequence continues at coordinate 3,209 of JARYGA010039097.1, read as the reverse complement.
TTTTGGAAAAGATGATTATTATAAGAAGTCTATATATCAACAAATTACTCATCAACCGCATCAACAAAAAGATTCAACAACTGCTCATGGAAAAATGATTGAAGACGCAAACAAGAAAGCTTATTATGGTATCATTGATCAAGATGATGAGAAAATGGCTCCAGGATTCAGTTGGGATCAGTTTGTGGATGAGAATGGAGAGTTTAAAGCTTTCATTGCTCATATTGTTCAAAAGCCAGAATTGATGAAAGAATGGATGGCTGTATTATCTGATGATGAGAAAAGTGAAGATGAAGAATCTGTTTCTTCTAAAAACAGTTCAACAGATACTAGTGATGATGATGAAGAAGTTGAACATATAAACATTGGAAAATCTCATTTATCTTCTGACAGTTTTGAATTTTATTTTGCAGATAAATTGAAGAAACTCAAAGAGAGAAAAGCTGCAAAAGAATTGAAGGAAGTCAAAGTGATTGAGAAGATAGTTGAAGTTGAAAAGATTGTGGAGGTCGAGAAGATTGTTGAAGTTACGAAACCATGTCTCACATGTTTGGAATCTTGCAAACAGTGTGAAGTAAAAGACGAGAGGTTTAGTGAATCAGAAAAGATGAAAGAAAAGTTGTTGTTTGATGTGAAGAATTTGAAAGAATCTTACGATGTTTTGAATAGAACAGTGAATAGTTTGCAAACAACAAACACTGAAAGAGAAAAAGTGTTGAAAATGTTGAATGCAACAATGATGTCAAAGCAGAAAGAGATAAATTTCTACATTGAAAAATGTGCGAAATGGAAGCAAGAGTTGGATGGTGAAAAAGTTGAAAATGAAAGAATCAGACGTTTGCTGAAAAGTTATACATGTTCTGATTACTTAATTGACAGAATTTATCCTACTGTTGCAGGTTTTGAGGTATTTAAAGATGAACAACCAAAGAAGAAGAAGGATACTGGTAAGAAACCGTGTGTTAGCTATAACAAGTGTCCGCCTCCAATTTGGGAAGGGTATTCGCCTAGAAAACCGAATGAGGAACAAGTCCAAAAGGCAGTTAATCTAAAGTTAGAGTCCGAGTTAACCGATGTATTACCAGACAACATTGACGTCACGTTCACAGCGTCCGACACAGATCATGAGTCTGAATTAATTAAAAGAATGGTTGATCAGGTGTTGGATAAGGATGAGGAGTCAGAGTCAAAGTCCGAGTCCGAAAGTTCATGTCAGTCTGTCAAGAGTTCGAGTTCGTCTGGAAAAAGTTCAAAATCGTCGGGAAAACGGGTTTATAGTAAAGAATTTTTGTTATCAAAATCTAATTTGAATGATGAAACATTTGAAGTTGTCTATACTTTGAGTGATTCTGACAAATTATATTTTGATAAAGAGTTTCCAATAAGAAGTGTTAGATTTGAAATGATCAAAAAGGTTTTCAAAATGACAGAAATTAAGATTTCTGAAATAAAAGATTTAAATCTTACTGGAAAATCTAAAAAATACACTTCAAGAGTTCAACAGCGTTTAAACAAGAAAAAGAATTATAGTTCCAGTTCTGGTTGTCAAAAGAAACCAAACCGTAATGGTAATTTCAAAAGGAAAGGTTTAGGTTTTATACCACCAGAAAATTATAAAAATGAGAAAATTTCTAAAAATACAAAATTTGTTTCAGGTCCGTCTGCTGAAGAAGAAAAGAAGAGCTCATTTTGGAGACAAACAAATCAAGAATTTTTTGCTGAAAAGAAGATTGGAGGTTATCAGAAGAAAGAAACCAGAACTTGTTTTAGATGTAATGAAGTTGGTCACATTGCATGGAACTGTCCAAAAGCGACCAATACAAAAAAGGGAGTTTCTGGAAAATTGAAAGAAGTTGTTGTTGATAAAACCGAACCACCAACAGAAAAATTTAAAGTGTTTAAAAACTCTACATATGAAGTTGGTGAGTGTTCGAAAAGGTTTTACAAGAAAAGGGGAAATCTTGACAACCAAACTTGGGTTGTTAAGATATCAGAGGTAAAATCTGGCGATGAATCTGATTCCACAAAGTCAGAGGAGCCACAAGTTGTTAAAAAGGGTGAAAAATCAGTGTCTCTAATGGATGATGTTCATTTTCCACCATTGAGAGCTGAGAATTTTAAATCAAAGGTTGGAAAGGTTGAAATTTCGAATCAATTCTATTCTGAGAAGAAAGAATTTGATATCGAGAAAGCTTTTAATGGAAATGTTAAAAACATTTTTGGGAAAATGGTTGAGGGAAAAGTAAAAGGGGTAAAGGAATTTTACGAATCAAAGAAGGCAACTTACAGCCCAACCCCTAGTGAAGTTGAGAAAGTTACACCCAAAGCAGGTCAGGCTTGGGTGTCTGTATTTTTTACTTGAAAAATCTGACTTGCCGGAGATCCCAAGTTTGTAAACGTGGATCAGGAATCGGCATCATTATTTTTCTTGATAAATGTTTTTGTGAATGAATTTTTAAATTGTTTAAGATTTTACAGGTTAAGTGTGACTTGCCGGAGTTTCCAGGTTAGTAAGTGTGAAGCAGGAATCGGCATCTTGATTGGTAAAATGGTTTGTGTAGACGTTTTATTCCTACATGTGGTTATATGTTTTGGATATACTTACAAGTGGTAAGAGGTTGATTCTGACAAAGTGATTACTCAAGGTCATTAGGTTGAACTTGATGTAATCCTGATACAAGAGATTGAATGAACAAGATGATGAACCCCTAACCTACAAGTGGTAAAATTAACAAAACTTATTTTCCGGATAAATCATTTTGGTTAAAACAAACTTAAGTGTTTTGAAATCATAATGAGAAAATAGTTTTGTGAAAGGGGGAGTTCTGATTGTTTATGTCAAGTGGATGGCGATTTGAAGCGATTTGATATCAGTTGTCATTTACTTGTATAGTTTGTTTTCAAATTTCCTAAAATGTGTTTGCATTTGAGGGGGAGTAGAAAATTTCAGAAAATTCAAAAACATTTGAAAATTTGAAAAAGTCAAAAACATGATAAATTCAAAAATGAGTTTTGTTGACAAAGAAGAGGAAATGATAGTACATTAGTAGACAGTTACAGTATGCTAAAGAAATGTAATGTTTAAATAGCGTTAAACAGTCTCACTGATGATATGCCGATAGGTTTTTACACATTTAGTAAGCTTTTTCGGGATATAAACTTAAATTCAAACTTGTTTATTTCGTGGGGAACACTACTTGGATATATAG